>OVAQ01000077.1:0-58592 GCA_900406345.1 Erysimum cheiri
GAACAACACCCTATCGAGTACACCACTGCGGATGCTCTTAGGCGTGGGATGTAGACATTAAAAAAATAAAAAAATTGTCTCTTTCTTCACACCCGGGTGTAAGTTTACACTCGTGTGTAAGATACTCTCTCTCTATCTCTTTCTTTCTTTTTCTCTCTCACTTTAAATTATAATAATAAAAAAAATCTTACACTCTCTCTGACACTTATACCACTGCGGATGGTCTTAGGGATCATAATTGAATAGTTCAAACGAATAGAGAGAGGGATAGTTGCACCATTTTTTTTTTTTTGTCAACATTTGGTCCACAACTGGCCGGTCCATTAGCCTAATTCCTACAAATTATAGGGTCGGAGACTCGATTCCTGGTGTGATGGTGTCTGTCTTATGTGGACTTGCCACTAGACCAAGATCACTTCACAGTTGCACCCTTTCGTAATCATTGTTTCCCCAAAATAAATCCAAATCCTCTAGAAGTGTTTTTTTCGAAAAGATTTACTTTTGAACATATATTAATTTTCTGAAATCATTTTCCATGGAAAAAAAAATGGCTGGAGATGTGATGGGAATATTACACACATCCATCACTTTCTTGTAGCTAGGATTTCATATTTTCTTACAAAATGATGTACTACTCAAATAATTTATACGATTGCTATTATTTTGGGAATCCAAAAAGGAATATATAGATTAGGAGCGGCAATGATGAAAAATCTTAGGTGCAAATCTATTCCTCTGTACTCTGTGTGAGGATATCATGATTATGATTTGATGAATTAGGCTCCTATTTTACATTTTTCCGTTTAAAAAATTGCACCTAATATAAGGAAAATAATCGTAAAAATATTAATCATACAAGGGAGAAAAGTTTCTTACCTTTTTCTCGTTTCACCTTTTGCAAGATCGCATTTTGTAATCGTTTCATCAAGTTTCGAAACCCCACCGTTTCTCAAATTCCAAGCCCACTTATATTTTTCTTTATGTATATCTGTGTGCATATAAATACACGCATGATAATCTCATATCCGTATTTTATAATATATCAAAGTGCTTTTTTGTGTTAGTTTTCTTTTCTTGTCGTCTCGCTTTTGTAAGAACGCATATATTCCTAATACATCAAAGTACTTTTTAATGACATGCATTTTAGAAGGCTTTTCGTGACGTAAAAAAAAAAAAAAAAGACTTACCATTAAGAAAAAAATTAAAACTTTTTTTATTTGGCACCGTACATTTGTTGATCAGCACGAAAAAAAAGACAATGATAATTCTTGACAAAAAAAAAAGAAGAAGACTATTATGTGATTCATATTTTTTTGTGGTGGTGATTAATGAGAGTAACACAAAGTAACAAATCATTATGCTATATTCCTCATATAACAATATAATTATATGATAGTATGATACTTAGAACCATAATAAATTAACAGAACACGTTTGATATTCATATTTAACACATGTTCTTTTGCTATTCGGTAAAATTACCATGTAGCTTCTCATTATATTGATGACTACATAATCGTACTGGGTAAAACCTCTATAAATTAATAATGGTGGGACCACAAAATTTTATTAATTTATCGATAAATTAATAATTATTAATTTATAGAGAGATTTGCCTTATTTCGTTATTTTTTTTTTTTAAAACATACTTTTAAAATTAATTATTTTTGTTGTAATCAATACTTTTACGGAATCAATTACAAGTAAGAAAATAATTATCATGTGTAATAGATAATATCAAAAGTTTTAGATGCAGTGAAAATACCATAAAAGAATTTTAACAAAAATTAGTTCCAATTCAAGAAAAAAATACAACCCAAGGGTCATATTTCACTAAATATTTTTATATATAACATATCTTTTTTTTTTTTGTCAACATTTGGACCACAACTGGCCGGTCCATTAGCCTAATTCCTATAAATTGTAGGGTCGGAGACTCGATCCCTGGTGTGATGGTGTCTGTCTTATGTGGATTTGCCACTAGACCAAGATCACTTCACCATATATAACATATCTATAAATATATTTTGACATATTCATAAAATTATTAATTTATAGTACCAATGAGACAATATATTTACAAAGGATTTCTAAAAAAATTTTTATCTTATTATTTTACCGAATTGTGTCAAAATTTACACTGGTCCCAACTCGGAATCGGAGAAATTTATTAATTTATAGAGGTTATTAATTTAGCGAATATTAATTTATAGAGGTTTTACTGTATTTGGATAAAATTTAGAGAGTAAATACCGAGTTTGAGAGAGATTTTATAGATAATGATTTATACTGTATGGTATACTTCAATTTTTTTTTATTTTTTTTATATATTTTTAATTTGTACATCTCTCCTTTTTTTGATAAATTTTCTAATTTTAACTGCAACTTTTTTCTTAACTTGATATACATATTAGATTAATTTATATATCTTTTTTTTTTTTTTTTTGAACGGGAAGATTAATTTATACTGTATATCTTATTTTCTATAATAACAAACTTTTTTTAGCTCTCGATGTCGTAAGGTTAACGTCACTGTGACATCGCATTGGTCCGAGGGAATAACGGTATAACGAACATACACGTAACTCGTAATGACATAGTTTTCTTTTTACATATTAATGTTCGTGTGTGTGGGGGTGTTATATGATTCATTTTTATACATTTCACCAAAAAGAGGTAAATATTAAATTTTGTTGGAGCAGAAATGATAAAGAATTATAAGTAATAATATGAATCTGATTAATGGGCCTTCAGAAGTGGGGAAGAGATTGGGTGTGGGTTGGCGAAAGTAATCATTTCGTTATTTTATTTTACTTTGCTCTTTTTTGTCTGTTAAAAATTTACATTATTTGTTTTCACATCCATCGCCTTTCCTCCTCTCGCTTTACCCCTTCAATAATTACATTTTCAGTGATCTCTGCACAGTTGGTAGTTTCATCGCAAGCATTATCTTTAACTAGGACCGTTGCTATGACTAGTCTAGTCCGGTCCGATCCCATAGATTTGAGTAACCAGCAAATTGTATGTATATATTTATCGAAACTGAGAACCAGAGATACAGTTTCTATAAGAGTTGAAAATAACAGTCATCAAACTTATCGACCAGTGTATAGTATTGATATGGGTCGCACTTGAGACCCTGTTTAGCTCCTTCGAAATAGCTAAAGTTGACTTTCCAAAAAAAAATTCGTTACACACATAAAGTTGACTTTCATGCAGGTTAGGCACAACTAATGAAACCCACCAAAAGGGAAACAATAGAATCTTGATCGTACAACCTACACATATAATGTTCATACCAATTTAATAAAGATTTAATTTAATATAAGCAACAGCTAAGGAAAGGAAATAAGATTTTAAAAAAGGAAGAAGATTTTTTGGAAAGAAATAGAAAAGCGGGGCATGAAGAGAAATGATGACACCATGCGGGGACTCTGCGTCTGTTAAGAGTTATAATTTGACAACATTATACTGATCCTACCGTCCAAAGCTGTCTTGTAATGTCCTTCCTCTGTCACTTTATGCGACCCATCTTAATGCCTCTTCTCCTATCTCTTTTACAAGAGTTTTGGTTTATTGATGCCCGAAAATATTTAGTGATAAACTTGATAGTTCCTCAAAATCATCTGTATCTTATTTTATTTTTCCCCGTAGCTGCTAATTTTGTATGCTTTTTGAGTTGATGGAAGACCGTATGTCACGTTATACACTCGTAATATATCCTAGATAAATACAATGTTTTTTTATAGAGATATATACAATGTTAATACTTGCGATTTAGTATCCTACCAAAAAAAAATACTTGCGATTTAGTATAAAAAGAGTTGTAAATAAAAAAATATGATATGTAAACTACTAGTAATTTGTGTTAATATTGTTACTATATATCATTTAGATTTCAAACCCGTATAAGACATCGTATGTTGTTGATAATATTTTTTTTGAATCGAGTGTAAATTTCAAAAAGTATGCGTACTTAAAATGGACAATATAATTCAACATATGTATAACTTGAGAATAACGTGAGAATGGAAATTACACATACAGTATTTTTGAAGCATCTCTCTCTATAGATCCATAAAATTTGACATATCATATGGCAAAAAGGCGATTTAACTTCTATTTTTTATTTTTAGGCACTAATTAAAGCAAGTAACTTCAAATTTAAACATTAGGTATCAACAAATCTGCACTCGAGGGTAAAAAAAAAAGATAAAAGAAGGGCAGTGACAAATATCAAAACATGAGGAAAGAATTGTAACACTAATTAAACCACAATCAAGTGAATCTGAAAACCCTAACATGGAGGGACCATCAAATGATTGGCCATAACTGCACCAATCAAAAACTTAATTCAGAGTTTATTTTGGCATAAATTAGTTTGGTGATATGCAACTGGGTCCCATCTTAATTTGACATAAGTGAGTGTAATATAAAAAGAAATAGACATTGCCATAAAAGTCATTCGTTATTATTACGTATGTTTGCCATTACAAGTTATCCATTTCCTTATTTTTCTAAGTGTCCGAAAATGTTTTTTCAACGAAGAAGTTGTTACGTTACCCTTTTCTTACAATATTCTTTCTTAACTAACATCCAATACTCGACGACAAATAAAAAAAAACAAAAATTAATACCCTACTAGATTTTATCCAAGGAAGGTGCAGGCTAGGGCTTTTCATGGGCCAATAATTTTTTTGGCCCATATAAGAAAAATTCTTGGGAGATATTTTGCTTTAAATAAAGCCCAATCAGTTTGGTCTGTGATGGATTGATTTTTTATTTTAAAATAAGATATAAATAAAATTCCACGTAAGCACAGAAACAGACACGGTGGTCCGTGCAGGCGCCTCGACGGAGGAAACCACCAACGATTTCTCCATCTCACGTCGTCCCCCTCAAATGTTTCATCATCATCTTTCGTACGACAATTTTTTCTTTTTTTCAAAATTGAAGTAGCGACGATGCCTTCGCGATAGCTCTGCTTCATATCGCCACTGATCACAACCCCTTGATTTCGGGTCTCTCTTGCTCTTGATCTCTCTCAAGGTATTGTAGATTTTCTCTGAACTGGTTCGTTGAATCGAATTAGAGCTAGGGTTTTAAGGTTTTTAGCTTGAATTATGGAGTTTGTTTCTAGGGTCGAAATCCGCATTCTTAGGTTCCGTTGCTCGCTGTTTTGTCATCCTATTTTTTTCACGTTGTTGTGTTCGTTGATGCTTTGATTGTTGTTGAGTTCGGAATCTTTCTTCTCATCGAATTCTGATATGTGATTGGTTCTGTCTAGTGAGGATGGAAAGGTTGTTGAATGAAGGCCCAACTCTGTTGCAATTGCGTAAGTGGGAACCTTCTCAATTGCAACTCAATCTATCGGAATTTCGAGAGGCTTTTATTTCTCCGTCGAGGCAGTTGTTATTACTACTCTCGCACCACTCGGAAGCTTTACTGCTTCCTCTGGTTGCAGGTAATAACTTGTTTTCTTATTCATATGAGTATGCATATGCGTTTCATTTTATTAGCCTTGTTCAGTTTCTTTTTTCACTGTTATCAGGGAGTTCTACTGGAAGCGAGGTTTCAGTAAGCTGTCATAATGAAGAGTCGACTAGTCCTACATGCTCTGGTGGGTCAGATCCAGAAAACATCGAATCACCTTCTGGAACAGGAGTTGGTTCTGGTGAGCCAGTTTTTGAAGATAACCGCAGTTCTAGTTGCAATAGTTTTCCTTTTATCTTTGATGCAAAGTCTGTTGCTTGGGGTAGTTGTGGGGATACTTACAATCAGCATAAAGATCCTTTGTTTAGGGAATTGTTGTTTGTATCTGGAAATCATGGTGTTACGATCCATGCTTTTTGCTGTATAAAAGATTTAAGTGACAAAGCCAAAGGCAAACCAAATGGTGAGGTGAGGCATGGGAAGTGGGTTGAATGGGGACCTTCTAGGCTAAATCAGAATGCCGAACATGAACCAGGCTCATCTTTTGATGACTCAAAACAGTGGATGCAATCTTTTTTAATTGATTTGGAAACTACTGAAATCGAGGGTATAAGACAGTCAAGATTCCCTGAGAAATCAGCGTTTCCTGGTTCTGCAGAGGTTGTTTCATTCGGCATATTAAATAGTCATTTACCTTTCTCGAATCTTCTTTCCCAAGAAAATGCCGTACTTCAGAAGGGTAATATGTCGGAGGAAGGTAATTTACGTGACAATAGTTTTCTCATAGCTTCAGATCCGACTGCTTTGGATGGAAAAGCTCGAGCTGATATGTCGATGAACGATGCCGGTGTAAACAGCTTGTACAGGTGCACCAAAGTTTTCTCCAGCGATTCTCATTCTCTGATTGGATTTGTTATGGAGTTATCAGACTGTGCATCTACCCCTACAAGCAATGAAGACGAAAATAGCAAGGGGAAAAGCTTTGTCTTTGTTGCTGAGCTGTTTAGCTGGGGTATAGAATGGGTTTCTCTTGTGAAGTTTGGGGAATCAAGTATTGGACCTACAAATGAGTGGGCAGATTTTCGTTTATCTGATAAATTTGTTATCTGCCTCAGTGTTACCGGTTTGATCTTTCTATATGATGTGAAATCTGGGGATTGTATTTCTCATCGGGATATTTTACAGACTTGCGGTCGTGGATTGCATTCTTCATCAGATATGCAAGAAGCAACTGCAGAGGCTGATCAGCAATCCATGTCTAAGTCTCACATTGTTGGTTCCGCAGACAGAAGAAAGTTTAGAAAGCTTATTGTAGCTTCTCATACACCACTCATAGCTGCAGTTGACGAAAATAGTTTGGTATATGTGTTATCTATGGATGACTTTGTTTCCAAGGACGACATGTCTGTGGAACCTATTCCTTATATACGTCACTTTGGGCTTGGAAGTCTGGTTGGGTGGAAAATCGGTGGCATGGACGTTGGCCAGCAAAATGTGCACCACCCTAATTCCTCTGAATCTCGAGTTGAAGATGCTTTTTCCAGGTGTGATCCTAGCTTTTCTGCTTTGGACATCTCGATGTCTAACCCATGTTTGGAAAGACAACATAACAATTTTGATCAGAGAGCTGGTTACTCTGGTTCATGGTTGAGTGGTTTTTCTGCTCAGCCTAAAACAAATGTGCTGAGACCAGGAAATTTCCAAAGAGACTCACATGTCACAAGGAAGATGTTTCTATCTGCCGAAAAATTAGGATTGGATGATAACATATGTTTTTCTCCATTGGGATTCACTCATTTCTCTAGAAAGCACACAAAAAGGGAGGATCGAAGCTGCAAGATTTTTCATTATAGGCTGCAGACGCATTTGACTGCGAGAGATGATAGTTATTTGAATTATGATGACAAAAAGATTTCTATTCAAGGTGCAGAAGAGAATCTCATAGAAGAATCAGTTGGCTGTTCTTTCCAAGGATTTCTTTATTTGGTGACTTGTAGTGGTCTTTCAGTTTTTCTCCCTTCTATTTCAATAACCTCGAATTACCCAACTGTTGAGGCCATTGAATATCTTCAGCCACTTCAGACCACTGTCATGGGATGCCAGAGAAGAGACGATTTGAAAACCGGGGAATCACAATTTCCTTGGCAAGTTGAGGTCATAGATAGAGTTATCTTGTTTGAAGGACCTGAAGCTGCAGATCATTTATGCTCGGAAAATGGTAAGAAATATTAATAACTCATGTTTGTAAATAACCTTGTTGCATCCTAAAGCTTTTAAGTTCATAGATTTTAACCTTCCATAGTGTCCCGTTTGTTTATATAGATTGATATCTATCCCATAACCAACATGGCTTGTCATGCTGAAAGAGTTAACTACAAATAGTTGATAACTAGTTCACCTAAACTATGTTATGCGGGTTAGTTTGATATGGCCATGCATGTGGAAGCTAGCATGGAACTGAACTTAATTGTAACTGAATGCATGACGATAACTAATTATCTTATGAAATCATGTCGACGCTTTCAAGTAATTTTCAAAAGTCCTCAGCAGTTTGTGAGCATGAGCAAATGCTTGTTTTGCAACAGCTCAGTGAATTTGTTCTCTCCCGTTTCTTCACATTTACGTTATGATTTCCGTATTTTACCTTGGTGTAACTGCAGAACCTCACATAACGAGACTTAAAGATGGTTTATAGATTTGCTGACACTTTAAGTTTTGTTCAGTTATGGTATGTTAAATAAATCACTGCTGTCATAGGTTGGGACCTAAAAATTGCTCGTTTGCGTCGGCTGCAAATGGCGTTGGACTACTTAAAATATGATGACATCAACAAGTAAGTTGCTAGTAATTTTTGTACTGTATTTTCGTGCCTCATCCGTGAACTGTAGTTCCCCACAGTAAAGTGGCTTTCCTTAACAAAAATATTAAAAAGAATTATGCGTGGTTGTATCGGTTAGGTTGATAAATCTTTCGTTCCGATCTGCCCTTTTTTCTACTAAAAGTAAAGTTTCTATTGCTTCAACATGGATTTTCTCATCATCCTCTTATCTGCATTTCTAATCCGAATTTTCTTACTTTTTGGTTGTTAGCTAGTTGAGTAACTTTAATGCTGTATTCCTGATCATTTGCTGCATTTTTATTGTAGTACTGGAATTTAGATTAGACCTGAAAGATTGAGATTTCTATAGGTACACTCATCCAGTAAGTACACATCCTCATTTCATTTAGGAATATGACAATTCTTCAGCAACGTTTTCTCCATGAATTTACCCTCATCTCTAATGTAGATATGTTTTATGCCATCAATGCGATTTGTCTTGTATCATAAATTGATTTTGATGAACCTCTGCTTTATGAGTAGGTCTTTGAAGATGCTTGGTAATGTGAAGCTGGCAGAAGAAGGCATGCTAAGGGTGCTCTTTTCTGCTGTGTATCTATTGTCGCGCAAGAATAGAAACGATAATGAGATTTCTGCTGTATCTAGGTGAGGATATTCTGAAAGGATAGTTTGTTTTTCAACTCTCAACTTTAATGAGGTGGATCAATAATGAATCAACAGTAGTGTTCTCCCTGCTTGGTAGATCTGTCCTTACCCATCCGCATGTTTTTTTCTGTTTTATTACTATTCTGTATACATACACCTTTATAGTTGTTAGTCAAATTGGATGCTCATACTTGTTACACGTTTTGCACTTAGAATTGAAGGCATGTTCAGATTCATGCAAAAGTCTCTCCAGGCTCCACAGCTTCAGGATTTAGTATATTGATTCATTGACATGTGGTTTTTCTTAGAAGCCAGTTTTAGCAACATCATTTTCTTGTAAGGTTTAGTAATGCCACTAGCTCTATTGACTGGGGCTGGGCTGCTTTCCCGCTGGCATATTCATACTTACTGCTACATGTTGAATGTAGGCTCCTTGCATTGGCTACAAGGTTTGCAACTGAAATGATTCGCAAATATGGTTTACTTGAACATCAGAAAGATGGATACATGTTGGACAGAAAACCTAAGACACAGATACTTTCACTTCCACCAATTTCACTGCATATCGATGTAATGGAAAATTCAAGGAGGTTATCAGAAATGGGTTATCTTTTGGAGATCACCCGGAACTTTCAAGCCCGTCATACCAGAAAATTTAAGAAGCTAGGAAAGGTAGTATATGATATTAATAGTTTAATACTATAAGTTAATTGTACTTTTTGTGTTTTTGCTCTAGAATTTGACATAGGACATGTTTGCTGTACAGGGAAAGAATGAGAAGTCGCTGAATTTGGTAGACCCGAATTCTTTGCAGGATGATTCTCAGCTCGAAATTGTTCCAGATGCAGCATCTGCGGAGTCAAGACAACTTGACACGCATTTATTCAATACCAATGAGGAGCTTCCTTTGACGCCTATGGATATTATAACAGCCAAAGCTGGTCAGGTCATTGACGAGACAAGTTATGCATCTGGCCTTGTACCCCAAGGGGTAGTTGCAGAGAAGAAAGTCCTTCCTCTGGAAAGTCCCAAGGAGATGATGGCTCGTTGGAAGGCTAATAATTTGGATTTGAAAACCGTGGTTAAGGATGCCTTACTCTCCGGTCGACTCCCTTTAGCTGTTCTTCAATTGCATCTTCAACATTCTAAAGACGTGGTTGAAAATGGAGAGCATCATGATACATTTACTGAAGTTCGTGATATCGGAAGAGCTATTGCTTATGACCTATTTTTGAAAGTAAGCCTGAATATACTTGCTTAGTGAGAGTGGTGTACATGTATGATGTCTAACACTTGACTTTCTTGATGTGTAGGGTGAACCTGGGGTTGCCATTGCAACTTTGCAAAGGCTCGGAGAGGATGTAGAAGCGTGTCTCAATCAGTTGGTATTTGGCACAGTGAGGAGATCTCTTCGATATCAAATTGCTGAAGAAATGAAAAAACTTGGTTTTTTAAGACCATATGAAGACAATGTACTGGAGAGGATATCTCTTATCGAGGTATAAAATTTCCTAATCAATACTTATTAGAGAAGTATCTTTGTTTCTTATGACGCTGACTTCATTTCAACTTCTTTGTTTCTTGACTCTGTGACAAAAAAAGAGGCTTTATCCTAGCAGCCACTTTTGGGAAACATATCTTGCTCGTCGAAAAGAACTACTGAAAGCTGTAGTACCTTTTGACTCCAGTGAAATGAGCTTGCACCTTGGGAGGTCGTCTTTGTTCCAGCATCTCGAGATTGAGTGTGGTGAGGTTGATGGTGTTGTTCTAGGTTCTTGGACAAAAATCAATGAGAGTGTATCTGAGCATGTGTCTGATGAAACCGATGCAATTGCTGGTTACTGGGCTGCAGCAGCAGTGTGGTCAAATGCTTGGGATCAGAGAACATTTGATCATGTAAGAAATTGGATATAGTCATTCTTTCATGTTACCCTTTAGATGTCTGAATATTTATCTAATTGCACCATTCCAGAATATTAGTACCTCCAGGTCCTGGGGAAGTTGGAATTGATTTCAACCTACTCTGCATGTTTAGCTTGGAATTGGACCAGTTGGATTATTCGTTGATCTGCATAGCTTAACAGTGTTTGTAGTCTTACACTGGTTCTTCACAGGATATAGAACGAGACAAATACAGACAAGAAGCCATCTATGCTTGCTTTTCGAATAGCTACCCTCTGCTTATCGTTTCCTCTTAACAAAAGTGTGGATGCAATTGTAGATATGTAAATAGTGATTGCTCCCTTAACTAGATGTTATTTAGTATACTCTTTTAAGTTTGGGTTGCATTTCATACTTGAATTAGCACACCGTAGAGCATTAGATGGTTGCTACTGCAATCTATTAGTCCTACATAAACCCTTGAATTGGAAGTCGACATTAAATTTCAGTTCTGAGAGTAATAGTAATACATTTGAATGAGGGGTTAAAGACTTTACAGATCAACATTACGTTTTTTTTCTGTTGTATTACTCTCTCATGCAAAGGTTGTTTTGTTTGAATTTTTGTGCAGATAGTCTTGGATCAGCCTTTAGTCATGGGTGTTCATGTTCCATGGGATTCCCAGCTAGAGTATTATATGTGTCACAATGACTGGGATGAAGTCCTTAAGCTGTTGGATCTCATTCCTGAGGATGTTCTATACGATGGAAGTTTGCAAATTGCTTTGGATGGTCCGAAGCAGTCTTCTGGTGTAAATTATCCAGTTTCTTCCCGTAGCGAGTATATATGCTCCATCGAAGAAGTGGATGCTGTACTTATGGATGTTCCATATATCAAGATATTTAGGTTACCTGCAGATATCCAGTGCTCCTTGTGGCTAACAACACTCATGGAGCAGGAACTTGCAAGAAAACTTATTTTTTTAAAAGAATATTGGGAAAACGCTCTAGATGTAGTATATCTTCTGGCTCGGGCAGGTGTCATCCTTGGTAATTGCGAAGTTTCATTTAAGGAGGAATCTTGTAGGCCATCCGTCCCATCCCTAGACATTTGTTTGTCCAGAAAGGAGGGAGGAGCAAATGTTGATACCCTGAATGCTGTACACAAGCTATTCATACATTATTGCACACAATATAATCTGCCAAACCTTCTGGATCTGTACCTTGATCATCACGAATTGGTCCTAGATAATGATTCACTCAGTTCATTGCAGGAAGCTGTTGTAAGTGCTTTCCTCGTCCGTCAGCAATTTGTGTTAATATGTCTGTTCTTTCTACGTCTTTTGGTTTGTCTTTTGAAAACTCACTTTTTACTGAAAATGTCAAGAATCTGGTCAATGTATCCAGGGCGATTCTCAATGGGCAAAATGGTTGCTGCTCTCCAGGATCAAGGGACGGGAGTATGATGCGTCATTTTCAAATGCACGCTCAATTATGTCACGTGGTGGGACACCAAATGGTGAACTCAGTGTCCCAGAGATTGATGAAATTGTTTGTACTGTTGATGACATTGCCGAAGGGGCAGGAGAAATGGCAGCTTTAGCAACTATGATGTGCGCTCCAGTGCCAATTCAAAAAATCTTGAGTACTGGCAGTGTGAACAGGCACAGTAACTCTTCTGCGCAATGCACATTGGAGAATTTGAGATCATTTCTTCAAAGATTCCCTACATTATGGAGTAAGCTTGTTAGTACTTGTTTTGGAGAAGATATTTCTGGAAACCTTTTGCGGACCAAGGCTAAGAATGGTAAAGCCTGATCCACCATGCTTTTTATTTTATTTTGTGTAATAATATTGAGGACATAGTCTATCTGACTCTATGATTTATCAGCCTTGTCAGAGTATCTGAATTGGCGTGACAGTGTATTCTTCTCAACTGCACGTGATACCTCACTCCTGCAGATGTTGCCTTGTTGGTTTCCTAAGGCGGTTCGTAGATTAGTTCAGCTTTATATCCAGGTAATCCACTTCTGATTTGTATGTCGTATGTGCTCTTCTGAGTTGTACAACACTCTTTCAACTTTCTGGAATTGAGGGATCTTGTTGAACTCAATACGTCGGCAATATAATAAACTTAGAAATTCTATAAATTGTGGGATGATTGTGAAGAAGCAGACATGCAAATCATTAGGGGGAGGTGACCACTAAGAATTAGGCAGGAAGAAAAATACATCAAATTAGTTCTACACCAACCTTTAACATTTCACAAAAGAAATTTGAGGCACTATATCAAATGTGTAGAATGGAACCATAAATCTGGTCTACTCAATTAGTAGTGATTTTTGGGTGCTGGCTTCTGTCTCATCAAGACAATTAGTAGATATTTTCCTCAGCACCCTCTTGCAAATTTTCTGAGGATGCATAGCTTGCTTGTTGTTTAGTTCTCTTTGACTTGCCGATCTTGAATTGATTAGCAGAGGGTCTGATAGCCATTGATATGACATCCTTGCTGGTTCATTATAGTAGAAAAATGGCTGCTGAGAAACTTACATTTGTACTTCTTATTACTGTCTGGAAATAATCCGCCCAGGGGATTCACGAGCATATATACGTTTTGCTTATAATTGGCTACTGACATAGTTACACTCCTGCTCGTTATCAGTAGTAGAAATTAATCTGCATAACGGAATGCTTTTGCTTAAACTGTATTTGCGCAGTCTTTTAAACCAGAAACTTTTCTTCGTAGGGACCTCTTGGATGGCTGTCTTTCTCAGGATATCCTACAGGGGAATATCTACTGCATAGAGGTGTTGAATTCTTTATAAACGTCGACGGTCCGACTGAAATAAATGCCATATCTTGGGAAGCAATCATCCAGAAGCACATCGAAGAGGAACTTCATCATACAAAAACTGAGGTGGTACTATAATATTCCTATTTCTCTAACCTGTTCATGATGCTACCTTCGTGTTTTAAATGTTTTGGTCATTTCAATGTCTCATTTTTCGAAATTATCTCAATGAAATCTGATGTTCCTGCAACATATCCCTGAGCTTTTTATATTCACTGATTGATATATAATAGTTACTTATGTTTAAGTTGAACCGCTACTAGGGAACTGAGCTTGGACTTGAGCACTTCCTGCATCGTGGACGGCCACTCGCAGCTTTCAATGCTTTCTTGGAACATAGAGTTGAAAAGCTAAAACTGGAAGATCAATCTGGCACTTCGATACATGGACAAAGGAATATGCAATCAGATGTCCCGATGCTACTTGCGCCTCTGACGCAGAGTGATGAGTCACTTCTTTCATCTGTACGTGGTGGTCGCCATACCATTATTTCCATTCAGTCGGCAATACTTTTATTGGTTTTTCCCAGTTGCTGTCTATTTATATCTGCAGGACTTTTTTTTTCCCTTCAGGTTATACCACTTGCTATCACACACTTTGGGGATTCTGTGTTGGTTGCTTCGTGTGCCTTCCTACTTGAGCTTTGTGGTTTATCTGCAAGCATGCTTCGGATAGATGTGGCATCCTTGAGAAGGATATCATCCTTCTATAAATCAAATGATAATGAGGGTATGGCACAACAAAATTCGCTCAAGGGCTCTATGTTTCATGCAGTATCCAGTGAAGGTGATCTAATGGGGTCACTAGCTAGGGCCCTTGCTAACGAATATGCATATCCTGATATTTCAAGTGTCTCTAAGCAAAAACATACTCCCAACAGTATTTCTGGTACTCAACCTGGCCTCCCATTAATGCTTGTTCTTCATCATCTGGAACAAGCTAGTCTTCCTGAGATTGGAGTAGATAGGAAAACAAGTGGATACTGGCTGTTAACAGGTGATGGTGATGGATCTGAACTGCGATCTCAGCAGACATCTGCTAGCTTGCAGTGGAGTTTAGTTACTCATTTCTGTCAGATGCATAAGATTCCTCTGAGCACCAAATACCTTGCCATGCTAGCAAGAGACAATGATTGGGTATGCTTCTTGATAATTCATCTGACCTTTTCCTTTCTTACCCTTGAGCTATTATTTGACATGATGTATGTTAATATCAGGTTGGATTCTTATCTGAAGCGCAGCTTGGAGGATACCCTTTTGATACGGTGCTCCATGTGGTATGGCTCTCACCCTTTCCATAGTTTCAGACACAAACAGTAACTTAATGTGCTATGCTACAAACTTTATGTTACGATTATAACACATTCTCATCTATCAGGCATCAAAGGAGTTTGGTGATCAACGTTTAAAAGCTCACATACTGACTGTTTTGAGATACGCTAACTCAAAAAAGAAAGCTACCATATCATACGCAGATGACACAAGCAGAGGTTTTACATGTTCCTTCTCAGAGGATGGAGCTTATGTCTCTGCAGAACTCTTTCGTGTTTTGGCTTACTCTGAGAAGCTAAAGAACCCTGGGGGCTACCTTTTATCGAAAGCTAAGGAATTATCGTGGTCTATTTTGGCTCTCATAGCATCATGCTTTCCGGATGTTGATCCTATATCATGCCTAACAATTTGGTTGGAAATTACTGCGGCCAGGTGTGACAATATTTAATGACAGATATTCATTTAGGCGTTTAATTTTTATTTTTTTTATATGTTTTCTGGAATGAAAAGATGGATGATTTTTTTGTCTAGGCTCTAACAAAGATCATTCTTTTCAGGGAAACGTCGTCTATCAAGGTGAATGATATAACCACTAAAATAGCAGAAAATATTGCAGCAGCCGTGGTATCTACAAATTCCTTGCCAACGGATGCTAGAGGTGTCCAGTTTCATTACAATAGGAGGAATCCCAAACGGAGACGACTTATTGCACATAGATCTGTGGATTCATTGGTTTCAGAAAATAGTTTAAACATCTCTGCTGGTAAAACATTTTGTTCTCATAGAACAGAAGCTGCAGAAGATGAAAAAGCTGAAGATATCAGTGTTACTAATGATTCGTCTGATGAGCATGCGTCTTTATCAAAAATGGTTGCAGTGCTTTGTGAACAACGCTTGTTTCTTCCTCTTCTAAGAACTTTTGATTTGTTCCTCCCTTCATGCTCTCTACTGCCATTTGTCCGTGCTCTTCAGGTCTGTCTTACATTTTGACCGTCTATTTCCTCTCTTTTTTTCTTGGGCCCTTTGTTGTCTGTTGGCAATAACTTTTACATGATATATGTTGTTTGGTATATGTTCACCATGAATGCATCCGCTTTCTATTTTCTACTTTGTTGTGGAGAAAACTGATGATGAAATTTTGCAAAAGTTATGATTGGAGGTGAGCAGGAAAAAGAATATATGGACTGAGAATTCGCAAATGGCTTTGGGTTCTCCTACCTCTTTTTTGTCAAATTCTTAGTTTCTACTGCCTTTTTTTTTTTTTTTCCCCCAGGGCGAATGCAGATTTCTTCACAGGATTTTGACCTATATTAATTCTTTTTCTGCAGGCATTTTCTCAAATGCGCCTGTCTGAAGCTTCAGCACATCTGGGTTCTTTTTCGGTTAGAGTTAAAGACGAATCAATGCATTTTCAGTCAAATACAGCCAAAGAAGTCAATTTTGGGGCATCTTGGATCAGTAGAACAGCTGTTAAAGCTGCTGATGCTGTTTTGTCAACTTGTCCATCTCCATATGAGAAAAGATGCTTACTGCAACTTCTTGCTGCAACTGATTTTGGTGATGGGGGATCTGCTGCAACTTACTATCGGCGTCTTTATTGGAAAGTTAATTTGGCTGAGCCATTACTCCGGGAGAATGATCTTGACTTAGGAAATGAGGCTCTTGATGATGGCTCTCTTCTGACAGCTTTAGAAAAGAATAGGCAATGGGAGCAAGCACGAAACTGGGCCAAGCAACTTGAAACCATTGGTGCCACTTGGACGTCCTCTGTTCATCATGTTACTGAAACGCAGGTAAAAATCTTCTTGGCGCTTATCTAATACTTGAACCGCCAATAAGTTTCTGGTCATTTGGACTCTGAAGGTCCAGCAACTTATAAGAATCTCACGGTCTGATACTACTGACCAGTTTAGCTATTTCTGGGTTATTTTCCCACGCTGTTTTATCTGTCTCTAGCTGACGACTTCTCTTTCACTGCATGTTCATTATACACTGACACATGAGAACTGATTTTTTAGGAGTTCTTTCAACTTTAGGATGAATCATAGATTGCACTAGTGTAAGAAATGTCAAATATGCGATCTTTGTCTTAATTTAACTTTTATAGACATACTATGGTAGGAAGGAACTAGGCATTTTCCCTTGCACAGCATGGTTCTACCCACTCAATACAGATTGCAATATGCTTTCATTATTGAGTTGAAATGATTTGGCTCCCTATTGTGTTTACGTTTTCTCTGTATTTGGAAATTAGCTACTTGCTTTTTTTTTTGTTTTTTGTTTTTTTTTTTTGTTGCTGTGATGTACACCACTGTTCTAATTATGTTTAGTGATTTCTTGAATGCCCAATCTTAATAGACTTCTGTAACTGCTTTACATATAGGCAGAATCTATGGTTGCAGAATGGAAAGAATTCCTTTGGGATGTCCCTGAAGAGAGAATTGCATTATGGGGTCACTGCCAAACACTGTTCATCAGATACTCTTTCCCTGCTTTACAGGTCACTTTTTTGTTTGCCTCACTTGTGACCAGTTTATCTGTGGAAGCCTGATCTTGCTACAAGTGATTCTGTTGCTTATTTTTTTGCAGGCTGGTTTATTTTTCCTAAGGCATGCAGAAGCAGTGGAGAAAGATCTCCCTGCAAGAGAGATCTACGAGCTGTTACTGCTATCCCTTCAGTGGTTGAGTGGGCTAACAACCCAATCGCACCCGTAAGTGATCTTGTACCACAATATGTAATCAGTTTATTTGGGTTTATGACTAAGAATTTTCCATTATCAGGGTTTATCCTTTGCATCTTCTGCGAGAAATCGAGACTAGGGTGTGGCTACTGGCTGTAGAAGCAGAAGCACATGTGAAAGATGTCGGAGCATTTAGTCCGAGTAGTATCGGAAAAGACATGGTGAATGGAAATAGTTCAAATCTTATAGACCGAACTGCAAGTATCATAACAAAAATGGACAGCCATATTTCATCAGCCACTAAAAATAAAATTGGAGAAAAGCATGACTCCAGGGCCCCTGGCCTAGGACATCAAAGGAACCAAGACACGAGCACGTCAATATTTGGTGCCAACACAAAGCCCAAGAGGAGAGCAAAAGGAAATGTCCCACAAAGAAGACATTTTGTGGATTCTTCAGATAGGAATACTGATTTTGAACATTCTTCATCTCTTATCAAAACTGAGTTGCAGTTTCAAGAGGAAAGCACGGGTTTGGAAATATCCTTATCAAAGTGGGAAGAAAGTATAGAACCTGCGGAGTTGGAAAGAGCTGTTTTGTCTTTACTGGAGTTTGGGCAAGTAACAGCTGCGAAGCAGCTCCAACTTAAGCTTGCTCCAGGAAATTTACCTTCTGAGCTGATAATCCTGGATGCTGTTATGAAGCTAGCAATGCTTTCTACGCCTTGCAGTCAAGTGCCATTGTCAACGTTGGATGATGAAGTTCGGTCTGTCATTCAATCACAAAGTCTAAAAATAGACCAACCCATGATTGAACCGCTGCAGGTTGTTCCTTTATATCATCCTCACCTAAATTTCCATTTGTCGCTGTGAAGACTATTACACTTTCATTCAAATGCCTTTTTTCCCCACATTTTTCCCTATCTTGCTCTTATAGTTTCTCTGTTGGATTTAATACTGATCGGTATCTGATCATCTAGGTTTTGGAGAAGCTATCGAACATTTTAAATGAAGGCAGTGGACGTGGGCTGGCAAGAAAAATCATCGCAGTTATAAAAGCTGCTAACATACTGGGACTTACATTCACCGAGGCATATCAAAAGCAGCCAATAGAGTTGTTACGATTACTTTCTCTTAAAGCACAAGATTCTTTTGAGGAAGCATGTCTCCTTGTCCAAACGCATGCTATGCCAGCTGCTAGTATAGCTCAGATACTTGCAGAATCCTTTTTAAAGGTAACTTAGCAAACCTGTCTTTGTTAACTTGTATGCGTAAAAAGACACGTTCTATAAATCCTTCTGAATTTTGAATTCTAACTTTTGATAAAAATTATTACCTTATGGTTCTTGTTTGATTAGCTACTTGGCAAAACCCTCCTGTATTGACTTCTTCTTTCCCTCCTAACTCTTTTCTCTTGGCTATTTTGTGTCATGTCTCTAATCCCTTATTTATGCTCCAGGGTTTACTGGCAGCTCATCGTGGAGGATACATAGATTCTCAAAAGGAGGAAGGGCCTGCTCCGCTGTTGTGGAGATTTTCAGACTTCTTGAAGTGGGCAGAACTTTGTCCATCTGAACAAGAAATTGGTCATGCATTAATGCGTCTTGTGATTACCGGGCAGGAACTACCACATGCGTGTGAGGTATGGGATTTTGTGAAAGCCGACTAACTATACCATCTTATTGCTACTTGAATTTCAAAAAGAGGATAGATTAAGTTGCCAACGCTGATTTGATAATATAATGGAATGCTGTTTTTCAGGTTGAGCTTCTTATTCTGTCTCATCACTTCTACAAGTCATCCACGTGCCTTGATGGAGTTGATGTTCTTGTGGCACTTGCAGCCACTAGGGTTGAGGCTTATGTTGCCGAGGGCGATTTCTCATGCCTGGGTCGTCTAATAACTGGAGTCGGAAACTTTCATGCTCTGAATTTCATTCTCAATATTCTAATTGAAAACGGGCAGCTTGATCTTTTACTACAAAAGTTTTCTGCTGCTGCTGATGCAAACACTGGCACTGCCCAGGCTGTCAGAAGTTTCCGGATGGCTGTATTGACCTCGTTGAATCTCTTTAACCCAAATGACCATGATGCATTCGCAATGGTATGTCTTTAGTAGCTTAGATTAGCCAAGTAAAAGAGTAATTCATAATGTTTTGTCTTCTTATCACAGTTGACTCACTATCTTGTTAGATGTTAGGGCGTATCTGGATGGGCTTTTTTATCACTTCTGTTACTTGTGCACGTGAAGCAACGTTTTGGGTTAATTTTTAAAAATTTACTTGTGTTCATGAAAGATGCGTTGCTGCAGGTATTTAAACACTTTGACATGAAGCATGAAACGGCTGCTTTGCTAGAGGCACGTGCAGATCAGGCTGCACAGCAGTGGTTTCTACGGTATGACAAGGATCAAAATGAAGACCTCCTTGATTCTATGCGCTATTACATTGAAGCTGCTGAAGTTCACACTTCTATTGATGCTGGAAACAAAGCACGAAAGACTTGTGGTCAGGCTTCCCTTGTCTCCCTTCAAATAAGGATGCCAGATTCCAAGTGGCTCTGTTTATCTGAAACAAACGCCAGAAGAGCACTTGTTGATCAATCCCGTTTCCAGGAGGCTCTGATTGTAGCAGAAGCTTATGGTCTTAACCAGCCAAGCGAATGGGCGCTTGTGCTTTGGAATCTGATGCTCAAACCCGAACTAGCGGAAGATTTTGTGGCTGAATTTGTAGCGGTGCTTCCTCTACAGGCTTCAATGCTTCTGGAACTGGCTAGATTCTACAGAGCAGAAATGGCAGCTCGGGGCGACCAGTCTCAATTCTCAGTGTGGCTCACAGGAGGAGGGTTACCAGCTGAGTGGGCCAAGTACATGTGGAGATCATTCAGGTGTTTGTTGAAGAGAACACGGGATTTGCGGTTACGGTTACAACTTGCTACAACAGCTACGGGATTCTCTGACATGGTAGATGCGTGTATGAATGCTTTGGATAAGGTCCCTGAAAATGCTGGACCACTTGTACTAAAGAAAGGCCATGGAGGAGGATACCTACCACTCATGTGAGTGAGTGAACTCAGAGATCATCCCAAAGGATGCAATGTTATGTATCTCACTCTGCTTCATCGTTGTGAGAGCTCGATGGGGCTGTAAATTAGCCGGAGAAATTGGAAAAACAAAAAAAAAGGGTTTTTTGATTGACTTCTTTTTGGTGTTTTGGAAGAGACGAACTTAAGTCTTTTTATAGGGTTTAGTGTTTGTTTGTGTCTGTGTGTTTTGTTGTTGGCTCTCACAATTCTTCTATTTTTTTGTCCTTGTATTTTTTTGTCCCGGCTATTAAATGGCAGTCTTGAGAGATAGAGATAGAAAAAGAAATACAGTGTACAGTGTAATAACTGTCTTTATTATAAGTTGTTACTATAAAATTGCATTGTTGAATAATTCCGAAGCTTTATTGTTTTTGCTGTTTTGCCGCATGTTTAGCTTAAATGTCATCTGTAAATTAATCGGGAGGCGATTTTATTCATCTGGATTCCGCCGCATTAAAAGAAATACAAAACGAAGTTTCGCCAACCTCGTTTCTCACGCGCCTTTTTTGTGAAAATTTTGAAAAAAGACCAAAACCGAGGGTTATAGTCCACAGATTTCGATGCGGTGGAGTGCACGCGCCATAGGTGCGCGTGGGCATGTTTATTTCTTATTAATTTTATTACTGAATTTTAATTAACAAAACTGATACGCTATTAACATTCAATTACAGAAAATGTAGGCCACCAAATTTTTATTTTTAAAAATTAAGAAGGCAATTTTAAATGTCAAAAACAATCAATAAAATATAACTGAAACTGGACACTATTTTTTAATGAAAGTTGAATTGTTCATTGGTACTTGACAAACTCTGATCACATAGAACTCACAAAGGGGATTGAATGTGAAGCATTATCACCTTTCAATCATTTTCTTGTGCTGCCATAAAATTATTCCTCTTTGGATTCTTTAACCGTTTTGGGACGTCTCTGTGCAAGTGTTCTCTTAGTGCTCTCAAGGACACCAAAGAAGATTGAACCTCCAATACCTATCCACAACACTCTTGGCCCAATACCCTACAAGTCATATCTCGTGTCAGAATTAGCGTTTTTCTACTCTTAAAGCTGTGCTCAATTTACAATACACTTTCTACTTGGTAACTTTAAACTAGTTAGTGTGTACCTTTAAAAGAGCAGGCGCTCCTTCTTCTCTTACAATTGTTTGAACACAGTCAACAATTCCTTGATACTGTCTGGCTGATCCCTGAATAAAGGTCAAGGAAGAACAATAAGCCGATTGGATTCTGGAGACACAGAGGGACATTTTTAAGGTGTGATTATTACCTGAACCATTAATCTTGTCTTAATGACATCAAGCGGAGTGGTCACTGCTCCCGTCATAGCACCTGCATAAACCACAACGATATCAAAGCACCGATCAATAAGTAATGCCAGATATATCACTCACACACTGTGATTAACTGATTTTCTATGTAATAACTCCATTGTACTGTGTAATGTTAAGGTAAACGCAGACCAGAGTATTTTGTTTTAAGTTCACCGGCTTCAATTTCATTCAAGTTTGATTTTTATGGATCCGCAGAATTTCTATTTAAAGCAATAAGGTATGTCACCAACCAGCAAATGCACCGATTAGAGCGTTCTCAGGATCATTAAGCTCTCTACGCGCCTGCCAAAGAGTTCACCAAAATTAATCTCATGCATATCAGTTCATCAGAAGTAACCATGCTTACGATACCTTATCCAAGGATATTGTTAATAGAAGAAATGTCAATTATTTTGCCAAGAAGCTTACTGCTTTTTTATATCCCAAGCATAGCTGCTCATATATGCAGAACTGTATCGCATCAAACGGCAAATCTCGCAAAAGGAAGGACCGATATCCCTAGAAGCAATTCAAATAAGTTACCACACGAAAATACGACAAAAAAGTGCATACCAAAAGGAAGAGATTAAAATGATGTTACTAACTGCATAGAGACCCCTAAATCCCTCTTGTGATGCAATAAGTCGAACAGCATTGGGGGCTGATGTAAACTGGCCGGTCTGCATTCTTTGCTTCACAACCTAAAGAATACATACATAGAATTGTCACTTGAGGGATTCTATGTAGAACATGATCTGGATTGTGATATCCAAAAGAGAGTTTTTACCTCTGTAGGCACTCGAATCAGAGAGGCAGCAAGTCCACCGATGGCCCCTGCAGTCTGGGATTTGAAAGAAGGGAAACAAATTGTTCCTTTTCACTCTCAAATACAAGGCATATGCGTGAAACAGTTCAAAGATGAAAAAAATCATTGTTGCTTATTTTATACCATCCGTCTACTGATATAATCATGACCAGATCATTTGGTGATAGCAGAGACTAATAAAGTACTTTTTCTATGGCGAAACTAAAGATGAAGAAGACCTCTCACCAAGTGAGCAACTGCGCTTAAATGATCAGGAAAGGTCTTCAGCAGTTTCTGCTTCGTGGGTTCATAAACTCCAACAAATAAAGCTGAAGCCCTACAAAGAAACATTGTCAAAATAACTAGTATCAACACAAGTATAAAATAGGAGAAATAGAAAAGGGACAAGGATTTCAATTTTTCAATACTATATATTTTCTTGGGTTCTGGCCATTGAGACTCTGAATCAATAAAAGTAACTAAAGATGAGCTCTGTGAGCTCACAGTCACTTACGGTAAGACACCAGCGATATTTCCAGCTAATCCTGAATAAAGACCCTTCAAAACAATTTTCCCACCTCCACGAGCTGCCTACATCATAAGATCAAAATAATTTAGGGACTCAAGTTCAAAATTTTATTTTCCTGTTTAGACCAAAGCACTACAGGAGCTAGTTGCTGCATAGAGTTTAGAGCAAGTCTAACAAAGAAATTAAAAGATTGAGTTCCTTGACCTGCCTGAAGTCTTGTCTTAATAGTATCAATTGGGTATAGAGCTGTTTCAACTACAACTCCAGCTGTACCTCCTGCTATAAATCCCTCTGTATCATCAAAACAGAACATAAGAATAACAAGGCTTAGACAGCTGAAACTGCCTATTCAAAACAAAAATGTTTAACTAGGAGAATAAAAAGAAGCTATTTTTCAGATGCAAGGACTGTATACGAGTCAGTTCATGAGACTCATAAGAAGATTATGATTGCAAACGAACCCAAAACAATAAATAGAAGAAAGCAAATAAACACAAACCAAAGAGAGTGCGGAAGAAATCAAAGGGTTTATCTTCTTGAGTATTAACAGAAGCAAAGCCATTGCTCGTTTTGAGCTGTGGACTCTGCATTGTGCTCTTCCACACATCTGCAAATAATAAAATTAAAGACATCTCTTTGAGCAAAGAAATCACAGTCAATAATGAAGACATACAGAGAAGGAGAATTTACCAGGAGAAGTCGCTGAAGAGCTCTTCACATCAACAGAGAGAGTAAGAGGAGCCATCAGAAACGTCGCTGACCTAATTTCACCAAATCAATTTCACTCATTTTCTTTCTTTACAGCGAAACACAAAGTTCACACACACAAAAATATCCATACCAAACAAGTCAAGCAGGTGAAGCAATATACAATAATCATACACAAGCATATACATACAACCAAAATCGCATAAATGTAGTGACTTTGGCATTAAAGATTACAGGAAGAAACGATTAGAGGCGCGAACTGCAAGAAGAGAGAGAGAGAGAGTTCACAAACACGTTCTTTGGCTCTTCCCAAAGTTTTTCTCGGCTAAGGGATTGATTACAAGAAGCTATTTACAGTTACGTCTTATTATAAATGGGCCTAAAGAGACCCACTGGGCTATTGAAAGCTCGTCATCAATTTCTTTTCTATTTTTTTTTGTCCGCGTGTAAAGTATAAATGGGCCTAAAGAGAACCATATTACATGCTTTTGTTGGTTATTTTCCTGACAACTTCTTTTAAACATTGCTAGTATTAACTACAAAGCAACATTAGGCATAAAACAAAAAAAAATTCATAAACAAATTTACTCGATATCATAACATTGCTTTCACAACCATGTTTCTACCAACAAAAGAAGAAAAACAACACATGCTGCGATTAATCTCTAATTGAAAATTGTCTATCCATGATTTATTTTCCCTGAGCAAATTTAGCTTTGAATGTGTTTTGAAGTCGTTCTCGGGATTTGGCTTGAGCAGCCAATGCAACATCGTCTAGAAATCCCTTTTGTGGGAATTCTTCAGGTACAAGACTCCAATAGACCTCAAACTGTTGAGCTGCTTCTTCCTTTTTATCCATTAAGCTATAGACTATGCCCTGAAACAAATACTTGCAATTTCTTCAAAGCGAAATAGCAAAAGATAAACCTAAAATTCTTTAAGCGCTACCTGAAAACTGAGAGATGAATTTAGTGAATCAAAGATCATTCTTACCTGACATAGGTAAGGTCGAAAATCTCGAGGGTTATCATTTACCATCTGTTGAAATATCTTTAGAGCTTCTTCAAATTGACCCTGAGGTTTTAAACCAACGTCCATAAGTACATAAAACAATCCATTATTCCTATTCATACTTGAAGATAGTTCAAAAGGACCAAAAACACACAAGTAGGAAATTACGGATTGGTTTGTACCTTCACAATATGCATTTGACCAATCAAGACTTGTATGTTTCTCTTCTCAGTTACTCGGTTTCCTTGTCGAGCAACTTCCATAGCTTCCATGAGCATATCAAAGACAGAGGAGTCATGAGTCTTATGCATTACCATAGCAAGACCCTGCAAGAAACAAGACAAGACCAAAAGTGATCAATTCAAGATACCAAAACATCGAAACCAATGCACCATTCTATTACCTACCAACAAAAGGAAAACACCATTTCTCCTGAACATCAAGTAAATCCACAGCTGCGTTAAAGACTTTTAATCCTAAAGAAGCATCGGAAGGTGAGAAACACATACGTGCAAAGCTCTGATCAAAAGAGGTTGTTCTTTGAGAATATCCTTAAACAATCTCTTAGCTCTGCTCAATTGTCCCATTGTCTCATAACAAAGCGCTTCCAAAAGCTTCCACTCAACTTCATGAGGCTCTAATTTCATTAGCCTGTCAACATATTTCACAGCATCTTCAGTTTTTCCTCTCCTCATCTTCTTATACAAAACAGCCTTCATAGCTTCCATGTTATCTGGCTCACTTTCCAGAAGCTTCTCGAACATTGCCTCGTCCTCTAACTCCGCCTGAGAGACTACAGTTGCAGCCGGAAGCGCCAAAGCAGGTCTCGAAGAACAGAACCCTAGAAAGACAAAAGACCCAACAAGTAAAATCGCGGCTTTTCTCGCCACAATCTGAACAAAATCCTTGGAAGAAAGAAGAGACGTCGAAGAGCGTATAAGAGGAAGATGTGAAAAAGGCGAATCGAAATTGACGAATTGGGCGAGTTTTGGAGCGAAAGCTCGGGAATTTCTCCACCGAAATTGACACCCATTTGGATTACGCAAACGGGTCGGAGTAAAAATCTGCGATTGTTTCGGGCGATGATGAAATTTAGCCGGAGAACAAAGAGCAAATACTCCGATTGAACACATTTTGCGTCTTACGCGAGCCTCTTTAAACCTCTTTTGCGAGCGTCTTATAAAAGTTCCGGAATCCGGAGAATTGACACATTATTCTTCTTTTGTCTTTGGGCCCTTTGGGCCGGTCCAATAGCCCATTAACCTAAGAAAGAGATAAAGAGGATCGTAACCCCCCAATGCTTGGACAAATTGGCTCAAGTGTAAAAAATGCATTTGTTGATTATCGGCAAGTGCACGAGTCAATCTTTTCTCTCAAATTCCATTACTACTAAATGTTGACAAAAAAAAGAAGCTAGCTTTTGTGTAGTGGATATTCACAGGCTTACTTGAAATCATCATAACAGTCGTTTTCTTCCTTGTCTTCCAATGTTTCTTTCTCCTGTTATTCTCCGTATGAAACATTGTCTTATTAATAATAGTGAGAGTCACTAAAAATGGATTCTTAAGTTTGCTTGGCATCTACGGTAAGTGTTGGTATTATCTAGATATGTTTTTCCTTTATAAATGTGCATGTTAGTATTATCTTCTAGCAACCAAATTTTCTTTTGTTACATTTCTAGCAATTTATATATTATATATTGTGTATCTAAACTTTGACTAAACTCGATGAACGTGATTGCAATTTGATCAAAATAATTTGTTTAAATTCAGATATATAACCTTAACAACAAATGCCTTTTGATGTGCAATACAATAGATTTTATTGATTCTCTTGTCAAAAGGTTTAAATAATTATACATGTTGAGAGTAAGAAAAATACATAAGATACAACGATCGACAAATCAATATTATGCAAATATAACAAGTTTTTCATAATATGAATTCTAAATCTTAAGGGCAAAAAACGCACGGAGCCTGGAGCATCATCTTAGACCATGGAATCTGAACGAACCAAATTGAGTAGATAAGATTATCCAAGGACCATGGAACCTGAATAAGAAGCCAAAAGTAGGTACACTAGACATCACATATTGAGTTCGATCAGTTATTGTTGCTTTCAGATCAGTTATTGTTGTTGAAGCCAAAAACACACCGTCCACAATCCCGAGAACTCAATTATTGTTGCTTTCAGATCAGTTATTACGAAAGATACAGATTGAGTTCGAACAACAACTACATTCGTTAAAAGCTACTGTAGTATTAAGCTAAGAAAATGACAATACATACAGTACAAATGTACAATATTTTCCGTTAACGCTAACTAACTTTTTCTGTGTTTCGTGATATATAGAAAATCGAGATGTGATGTATTTCACTGTCATAAAAACTGATTTTTATTGATTGTACTTTTACACATATCTCATTTAATATAATAACATAATTACATAACCATTAATTTACATCTACTGCAAATTCCTTTAAAAATGTAATAAACCATTGATTTATTTATAAATCTGACTTTTTTTTAAGTAACTTATGTTTCTGATAAATGAATATAATTAACGTAACTTAAGAATATATAGGCAATTAAAACTAAACTATACTAATTATTTTCTATTTACTTTCTTCAAAAAGGTTTCTTGGTTAAACAAATCTAGCTGGACAATTGTCTTATATTAGGATAAATAACTAATTCTTGTAATATGTCGCATGCATTGGACCATTGATTTCAAAATAGGTTTTGACTTCCCACAAAGCTACGATACCAAACAAACAAAAGAGGACATAATCACCAAAGATAAGGTACGGTCCCTCGTGTTATGATTATTGAAACGACAAAGACAAATGACGACCAATATCTAGCTAGGACATATATGATGATGATTTCTAGTTTATATCAGTATATATGTTGTCTCCTTAGTGTATGAATGAGAACATAAATAAGAATCAAGCTTTACCTCATGATCAGTGTAATCTGCTATAATTTCTCCCTAATGGCTTTCGTAAGTTTGCTTGAAATTTCCATTGCTTTCTTCTGTTTCCTTGTCTTTCGAATTTTCTTGATCAGCAAAAAACCGCACCGTTCCTTTCTTACAAACTGGCCGTTCCTCGGTATGCTTCCGGGTTTACTTATCGAGATCCCTCGTGTTTACGACTTCATAACCGAGGTTCTTGAGGACGGGAACTTAAATTATCTTTTCAAAGGCCCTTTTGGGGGGAGTCTCGACATGTTGTTCACCGTTGATCCTGCTAATATCCACCACATCATGAGCTCAAACTTTGCGAATTACCCAAAAGGAACCGAATTCAAGAAGTTATTTGACGTTTTGGGAGATGGGATTTTCAATGCGGATTCAGAGTTGTGGAAGGATCTAAGGAAATCTTCTCAAAGCATGATGAATCATCCAGAGTTTCAAAGGTTTTCATTAGCTACAAGCTTGAGTAAGCTAGAGAAAGGGCTTGTCCCACTTCTTGATCATGTTGCTAAAGAGAAACTCGTCGTGGACTTACAAGATGTTTTCCAAAGATTCACGTTTGACACTACATTTGTTTTAGCAACCGGTTATGATCCAGGTTGTCTCTCAGTTGAAATGCCGGCAATCGAGTTTGCAAGAGCTTTAGACGATGCAGAGGAAGCCATTTTCTACAGACATGTCAAGCCGGAGATGGTGTGGAAGATGCAAAGATTACTTGGGGTTGGAGATGAGTTAAAGCTGAAAAGAGCTCACGCGGTTTTTGATCGTGTTTGTTCTAAGTGCATAGCTTCTAAGAGAGATGAGATCAGCCAAGGGAGTGATAATATCAATTCTTCTTCTTCTTCTAAAGATTTGCTGATGTCTTCTATAAATGTTGACACGACCAAGTACAAGTTGTTGAATCCAAGTGATGACAGATTCCTTAGAGACACAATCTTGTCCTTCATGTTGGCTGGTAGAGATACGACAGGCTCAGCACTCACTTGGTTCTTTTGGCTTCTATGCAAAAACCAAGAAGCCATGGCCAAGATTCGTCAAGAAATCAACACACACCTATTCCCAGGAAACAAGACTGACGGTTTTGTTTCTTATGATTCTGATTCGTTCAATCCCCAAGAGGTAAAAAAGTTGGTGTATTTACACGGCGCAATTTGTGAAGCCCTCAGGCTCTATCCACCTGTTCCCTTTCAACACAAGTCTCCTACTAAACCCGATGTTCTTCCAAGCGGCCATAAAGTCGAGGCCAATTCGAAGATTTTGTTCTGTCTTTACTCATTAGGGAGAATGAAATCGGTTTGGGGAGAAGATGCGTTCGAATTCAAACCGGAGAGATGGATTTCTGAGAGTGGAAGGTCAATACATGAGCCATCTTATAAGTTCTTATCATTTAACGCGGGTCCAAGAACTTGTTTGGGAAAAGAAGTGGCTATGACTCAAATGAAGACAGTGGCTGTGAAAATCATACAAAACTATGAGATTCAGATCGTTGAAAGCCACAAGATCGAGCCAGCTCCTTCTGTTATTCTCCACATGAAGCATGGTCTTAAAGTCACGGTCTCTAAAAGATGTTGGATCTGATTCTTGTACTAGAAAGTAGAAACTGTATGATTTCTTTATCCTCTTATGAAGTGAGGAAATCTCATGTCAGCTTGATTGCTTTAAAGTTATCCAATAAAATAAAATGACAAAATGATGTGCGCTATTCAGAGATAGATATATGTATTTTTCATAAACTATCTATCTTAAAATTCATTATTTTGAGGGATTTTAGTTCATACATACTTTTATATTATGATTTTCTATGATGTCATTTTTTTTTTAAAACTTAAATTTGATGGGATATATTATAAAGTAGAAATATGGATTATTTTTAAAACAAATGATCAACTTTTAAAAATTACGTAAATACTAAATATGTGTACATAAATACAAAAAAATGACCATGTGATCATTACATTTAAAGTTATATAATACAAATTAGCCAAAAAATAATAATTTTTATGGCACATTATATACTATATATAATCATGTTGAAAATTCTAGAAAGATAAGAAAGGTTGACTAGTGACATTTTATATCAATTTTGATTTTGATTTTTTTGGTATGACAGATACAAAATCTTCTATTATTATGGTATACATTTTATATCAATTTTTGATTTTGATTTTTTTGGTATGGCAGATGTAAAATATTCTATTATTATGGTATATTTTATAAATATTAGTCAATACATTTAACCAATTCATTACAGATTCCAAAATGTTTGAGGTACTGACAGTTACACACCCATGCCAGCGGAAGATCTAGTCAACATATATATTTGCCAATTAAAATTTTATTGTATTCTAAAAAAGAATAATCTAAAACGAGATAGATGAATATGATTTAGCGAATTTCTTGACCTTTTAAAGTAATTAAACATAGGTATATATGCAAAATCGCCATATTTGTTTAAAAAAAAAAAAACTATTATAATAGTTTTTTCTTCAAAACAAAACAAACTTGCAGATGTTTTAGTTAAAAGTAAAAATAAAAAGTTTAGAGGTATCATGCTCATCTGAAAATCTATATTAAGGTAAAGTAACCCGATGTAAATTTTTAAATGTTATATATTAAAAAAAACTAATTGGCTAATAAGAAAACCGTTATTTAAAAAAAAAAACTAATTGGGTAACAATATGTCACATGCATTGGTTTCCAAAAGATGTTTAGTCTTATTACAAAGCTACAATACCAAACAAACTAAAGAGGACATAATCACCAAAGAAAGTAAGATTTTATTCCATTTTATAAATTATTTGAAGGACAAAGACACATCACCAATTTCAAAGACGCCCAAAGGAAATGCTCTATATATCCTACATGAGAGCAAAATCAAGAATCAAGCTGCAATTTGGTGTATCTCAAAAATAGAAAAATACATTTTAAGTTATCTCTAATGGCTTTGATAAGCTTGTTTGAAATCTCCATTGCTTTCTTTTGTTTCCTCCTCTTCCGATATTTCTTGATCAACAAGAAACCTCACCGTTTGTGTCCAACAAACTGGCCATTCCTGGGTATGATTCCAGGTTTGCTCGTCGAGGTCCATCGTGTTTACGACTTTGTAACCGATATTCTCGAGGTCACAAACTTAACCTATCCTTGCGTAGGCCCCTGTTTCGCGGGACTTGACATGTTAATGACGGTTGATCCTGCTAATATCCACCACATCATGAGCTCAAACTTCGCAAACTACCCGAAAGGACCCGAATTCAAGAAGTTATTCGACATTTTAGGAGATGGGATTTTCAATGCAGATTCGGAGTTGTGGAAGGATCTGAGGAAATCAGCCCAAAGCATGATGATGAATCCAGAGTTTCAAAAGTTTTCATTAGCTACAAGCTTGAGTAAGCTAGAGAAAGGGCTTGTCCCACTTCTTGACCATGTAGCTAAAGAGAAACTCGCCGTTGACTTACAAGACGTGTTCCAAAGATTTACGTTCGACACTACGTTTGTTTTAGCCACCGGGTATGATCCAGGTTGTCTCTCGGTCGAAATGCCAGAAGTCGAGTTTGCAACAGCTTTAGACGATGCAGAGGAAGCCATTTTCTTCAGACATATCAAGCCAGAGATCTTGTGGAGGATGGAAAGCTTGATTGGGTTAGGATTTGAGAAGAAGATGACGAAAGCTCGTGCGACTTTAGATCGTGTTTGCTCCCAGTATATAGCTTTGAAGAGAGATGAGGTAAGCCGTGGGACTAACAATGTTGATTCTCATTCTAAAGATTTGCTGACGTCTTACATGAATTTGGATACTACCAAGTACAAATTGTTGAATCCAAGTGATGACAGATTCCTCAGAGACACAATCTTGACCTTCATGTTAGCGGGTCGAGACACGACAGGATCTGGACTTACTTGGTTCTTCTGGCTTCTCTGTAAGACCCCAGAAGTCATTGCCAAGATTCGTCAAGAAATCAACACAAATTTAAAAACAAGAAGCAAGGTTGATGATGCTTCTCATCACTATAATGATTCTGATTCATTCAATCCCCAAGAGTTAAAGAAGTTGGTGTATCTACACGGCGCGATTTGTGAAGCCCTCAGGCTCTACCCACCTGTTCCGTTTCAGCACAAGTCTCCTACTAAAGCAGACGTTCTTCCAAGCGGACACAAAGTCGACGCGGAGTCGAAGATTTTGTTCTGTCTTTACTCATTAGGGAGAATGAAATCGGTTTGGGGAGAAGATGCGTTGGAATTCAAACCGGAGAGATGGATTTCTGAAAGTGGGAATTCGGTACACGAGCCATCTTATAAGTTCTTATCGTTTAACGCGGGTCCAAGAACTTGTTTGGGCAAAGAAGTGGCTTTGACGCAAATGAAGACAGTGGCTGTGAAAATCATACAGAATTATGAGATGAAGATGGTTGAAGGGCAAAAAATCGAGCCAGCTCCTTCTGTTATTCTCCACATGAAACAGGGTATTAAAGTCACAGTTACTAAGAGATGTTAATTTGGTCTGAATGTTTTAAGTAGGTGCTTTTTTTTTTCCTCAAGTAGGTGCTTTCTTTATCCGATTGAAAGCGGCTCAACTCAATAAAATAAATTTTCAGTTTTTGTTCTTTTTCTTTTTTTCTTTCTAATAATGTATGTATTAAAAGCAAGGGAGACTAATTTGAGTATGCTCCACACTTGATGTACCCATTGCGACACTAAACTTTTTTATTTAATAAAAGGCATGCTGCATACAGTTTAATAAAACACAAACAATTAGCAATACAAACAAAGGTATATAGATTTATTTCATCAATCATAAAACACCATTCTTGAAATACCATGATTTAAGTTGTCTCGTTGATATATTAGCATCTCTTCTTAAGTGTGACTCTAAGCCCATTCTTCATTATAAGAACAAGACCAGGGTATGGCTCAACCTTGTGTTCCTTGACGACCTCAATGTCATAGTTTTGTAATATCTCCACAACCACCGTTTTCAACTGAATCATAGCTAAATGCTTACCAAGACAAGCTCTTGGGCCGGCATTAAATGAAAAGAACTTGTAAGAAGACTCATGTCTTAATCCTCCGGTTTCGGAAACCCATCTTTCTGGTTTGAACTCCGATGCGTCTTCTCCCCAAATCGCTCTCATCCTCCCCATCGCATAGAGAAAGATAATGATGGTTGAGTTTGCATCGACTTTATGCCCACTTGGAAGAACATCTGGTTTGATTGCTGACTTGCGTTCGAATGGAATTGGTGGGTAAAGCCTCATTGATTCAAACAACGCGCCATGTAAATACACCAATTTATTCAGCTCTGCGGGATCATAAGACGGTCTCTCCAGACCACTTCCGAATCTTGGTAGATTCGTGTTGATCTCTTGGTGAATCTTAGCTTTCACTTTAGGGTTTTCAGACAGAAGCCAGAAGAACCAAGTGAGTGCAGATGCAATAGTATCTCTCCCCGCTATAATGAAACCCAAAATGATTTCTCTGAGGAATTTATCATCAATAGGGCCCAAGTGCTCGTACTTGGTTGCGTCAAAGTTTATGAAGAACGTTAAAACATCCATAGCTTCTCCGTCACTGGAATAATAACTACTAAACCCTTTTCGTATGTCATTTCTCTTAGCCGATATGTATTTTTTACATAAACGATTAAAGGTGGCATCAGCTTCTATCATCTTCTTCTCTTGCCCCAATCCCATCCGGTATTGCAGCTTCCACAGGATTCTTGGTATCAGATGCCTATACAAGATCGTTACTTCAACATCTCTGAGGGCTTTAACGAACTCATTATCTGGCATTTCAATGGAAAGAGATTGAGGATCACACCCGGTAATTGTAACTAGGGTTGTATCGAACATAAATCTCTGGAACACATCCTGCAAGTCCACGGCCATCCCTTCCTTTGCAAAATGATTAAAAAGAGGCAAAAGTCCCTCCTTGAGTTTACTTGCCAAGTTACTCATTAAAAACTTTTGAATTCTTGGATCATGGAGCATAGCTTGATTACACTTCTTCAGATTATTCCATCGCCACGAGTCCGCGTTGAATATCCCGTCTCCAAAAAAATCAAAAATCTCTTGGTACTTGGGACCTTTGATGTAGTTGGAGAAGTTTGAGCTCATTATATGTTGAATATTAGCTGGATCAACCGTGGCTAATATATCCTGTCCAGTGAACCATGGGCCCTTGAATGGGAACGTCATGTTGTAGTTCTCGAGGACCTCGACGCCGTCACAGATCCGGTTCATTCTCACAAGCAGACCCGGAAACATCCCAAGAACCGGCCAGTTCCAGGGGTAGCTTTGTAAGGTTTTCTTGATGTGGAAGTAATCAAAGGGTTTCTTGATGAGAAAGTAAGAGAATATGAGAAAGCAAAAGAAAGCTATGAAAGTTTCAAATATGCCGATCGAAGTCATTAGATAAACTTGATTTTGGGTACAGAAGGAGCAAAAGAAGGATCGGAGGTTGATTTATGTACTGATTATAACACATAAACTGGATGATCTCTCAAGTCCTATCCAAGATGTATATATATATTATATTGAATAACAACATAGAGTAGGAATTTAATTGTGAGACGTCTCCTATAAACACGGGTCACATTAATAACATCCAGCGCAAGACAACACAGTTTAAGAGTTTTCTCATTTAAGAAGTAACTGAATCAAAGGGGTTACTTGACGAGAAAAGGTAACTTGAATCGTGAACGGATTTTCCGCTGAGGAAGCAATTCTGATGAACTGTTTCCTGGTGAGGAAGTAATCGAAGGGGTTCTTGACGAGGAAGTAACTTGATTGTATAATTGAAAGGATTTTATTTTCTTGTTGACCTGTCGACCATTAATTCATTGACGAACTTACTCGCTTGACATAAAAATGTAACGTTTCATTGTTGATGAAAACTTACTCATGTGTCATGACCACTTAGCTATTTCGTTTCTTCCATTTTATTAAATTGGTTAAAAAAAAAATTGTTTTAGCGGATGTATAGTAGACATTTTTTTTTGAAAAAAATAAACTAGATTATTCAGCCGTAACAACGATTTTCAGGGCAACTCGCTCTAGGAGACTCGAATTGTCGAACACATGACCCAAAGATCTCAAGAACATAGCATAATACCACTAGGCTATTGAAACACATATGTATTTGAGGGCCGGAAAAATTAATAACCTCTTCGAGGGTTGCAGCCGTTGCGTCTCCCGCGTCTATCACGCTACATCTCTTCAAATATATTACAACTAACATTCCATTTTGAAAATTGTCATTATTGCACATTTCTAACTTAATCAACTAATTAGGGTAATTAACCTTATTGAAGCCATTAATTAAGCTTATTGAAGCCATTTGTGAAGGAGCTGGATTCGCACACACACACTTCCGATGGATCCTATGAGCGTTGAAGGAATTTTTTTTTAACAAAAGCCAATAAACCAATCGAACCTTCCTCTATACAGGACCTGACCGAAACAAACTAGAATTTTGTCCAAATAGTTATAACATTTATCTACGCAGATATATTGTACAATGCTAGATGGCAATTGAGAAGTATTTACTTTAGTAGTTGACAAAAAAAAAAAGTACTTACTCTAGTAACAAAATTATAAAATGAAAAAGAATAATGAGAACTATCTCTTTAAAAAAAAAAAAAAAAAAACTCCATTTCCACTGTACTAAATAACAATTAAACATTGTTATTATTTATTTCACCACAACGAGGACCATACAAATATAACATTTCATCAAATATAGAAAGCATGGTTCATTGCATTATGGGAAAGTACGAAGGTTTTATCATAATCAATATCACTTCTTTTTTGTTTGGTCAACCAATTTTGTGATACATTTTAATCCAACGGAAAAAGGATTAATTAAGGCATTATACATATAAATTTCAAGCTGAACATCTCTTAGTAATTGTGACTCTAAGCCCATGTTTCATGTGCAACATAAGACCAAAATCTGGCTCAATCTTCTGACCTTTGGTAACCGTAATATCGTAGTTTTGTAATATCTCCACAACTACTGTCTTCATTAGAGTCATAGCTAATTGCTTACCAGGACAACTTCTCGGACCGGCGTTAAATGATAAGAACTTGAAGGAAGGCGCATGTCTCAGCCGTCCGGTCTCAGAAACCCATCTCTCTGGCTTGAACTCTGATGCATCTTCTCCCCAAACCGCTTTCATCCTTCCCAAGGCGTAAAGAAAGATTATGATGACTGAGTTTGCCTCTACCTTATGCCCACTTGGAAGCAAATCTGGTTTTATAGGAGACTTGCGTTGGAAGGCAACCGGTGGATAGAGCCTCATTGATTCATACAACGCGGCGTGTAAATAGACCAACTTGTCCAAGTTCTCTTGGACATTTCTTCCGGTTTTTGAAATATTTTTGCTGATGATCTCTTTACGAATATTTGTAACAACTTGAGGGTTTTCAGAGAGAAGCCAAAAGAACCAAGAGAGAGCGGAAGCCATTGTGTCTCTCCCAGCTAGATTGAAAGCTAAGATGGTGTCTCTGAGGAACTTATCATCACTCGGGTCCAAGAGCTCGTACTTGGTTGTATCAAGCTTTATGTGAGATGCCAAAAGATCCTCACTTTCACCATTTGAATGATGATCAATCCCTTGTGATCTTATCTCTTCTCTCTTAGCAGATATGTATTTTGCCGAAACGCGATCAAAAGTGGCATCAGCTTCGATCATCCTCTTCTCTTGTCCAAGCCCAATCCGGTTTTGTAGCTTCCACAATAACTTGGGTTTAATGTGCCTATAAAAAATACCTTTTTCAAGATCGTCAAGAGCTTTAGCATACTCAACTTCAGGCATTTCAATAGAGAGAGATTCAGGATCACAGCCGGTAACAAGAAAAAAAGTTGTATCAAAAGTGAATCTTTGAAACACTTCCTGCAAATTCACGACCTTCTCTTCCTCGCAATATTGATCGAAAAGAGGAACAAGACCATCGTAGAGTTTACTCCTCGTTGCAGTCATTGATAGCTTTTGAAAGTCTTGATGGTTAAGCATGAATTGAGCAGCTTTTCTTTGATTCTTCCATAGCTCCGAGTCCGAACTAAAGATCATTTCTCCAAAAACATCAAAGACTTCTTTAAAGTCGGCACCTTTGGTATAATTGGAGAAATTTGAGCTCAATATGTAGTGAATATTAGCTGGATCAACTGTGAACAACATATCCATTCCAGCAAACCACGGTCCCTGAAATAGAAAGGTTAAGTCGTTGGCTTCATGAGCCTCCACGCCGAAGTTGTACAAGCGGTGGATCACCAACAGGAAGCTTGGAAGCATCCCGAGAACCGGCCAGTTTCGAAAACCCTTACTATGAGAATTTTTGAAGAACAAGTAATGGAAGAAGAGAAGGAAAATAATGGCCATGGAAGCGTCAAGTATGCTTATAGAAGCCATTAAGACAAGGTTAAGAGCTTGATTTTACAGACACAATATGGTGATGGTTCCTTTTGAGTGTTGAAGGAACTTGATTTTATACACACACTGTAGAGCGTGCTGATTAAGTGCAATCAATACATATTAAATGAATAAAATTAGCAACCAAAAACATTTATTAAGAAAAAAAGTAGTCATTTTTGCCCTTTCAAGTTCTCCACTCTCTAGCTGTCAATTACATTTGGGTAGATATCATCTTTGTTGCGGAGAAACAAACTTACCAAACTTATTTGACCTTTTCAGAAGTAGATTTTAAAAAGAAAAAATTGCATTCAGTTTTGTAAGTCTCTACCTCGATGGACAGGAAAGAAAAATAGTTAGCCAAAGGTAAAAGAAATTATGAAATATCGTCTAAACGTAGAAACGTACTGTTGAATTTTAGGTGTAGAATAGTAAGGAGATAAATAATTAGTGAAACGTTGTACTACAAAAAACGTAGTTATTATTGGTATTATTTGTACCATGGAAATAACAAAATCTATCGTAATTTTTTAATGATCAAGATGATTTGGAGATTAGATCTGACTGTTCTTCAACTTGTGCAGCATCACAAATATGTTTGTACATGCCGTTAATTAATTACTAACTACTTATCACACAGATGGACGAGAGGAATTGGTGGAGGATTTCTAAAGGGTCCATAATCTTACAATTTCAGATATTAAACGACAAAACAACTTACAGAGGATAGACAACTCGAGACGTGCATCATAATTCACCGGTCCCAGCCAATGCAATGAAGGTCGTCCTAATAGGTTTCAAAATCTCACGTGTTTTACTGTCTCAAGTAACCATAGTCTTTAAATTAACATTTAATGAGAAAACAACTGTCAGGATAATAAGACCTGGTCACTGCAATGAAGGCCGTTTTAACAGTTCTTCTTTTAATACATGAGGAAAAATGGATCATTATAATATTAAATTAAATTTGATAAATTTCAGTTTTTAATTTCAAAAATAGTCAAGTTGCATACATAAAAACAAGGAGAAAATCAAGGCAAACCCATATCCGAACCAATTATGAGGTGTTACGACAAAACATCAATCACATGCTATTATTGTATTGGAAAAACAACAAAAGTTTCCAATAAGACAAAAAAGAATGCAGACCAAAAAAATTATTGACAAAAACAAATAATACAGACCAAAAAGAGGGAAAAAAAAAAAGACAAGAAACCAAAAGAAGATCCTAACCTTCTAAAGGGACCACTCGTGATCGCACTATGGCTAGTTTGGTTTGTCTTTTGACTTCTCCATTTCCTGGAAAACTCGTATCTTCTTATCAATCTAAACAACATCCTTGTCCTCGAGCTCGTGTTCCCGAGGTGTTTTACATACGTAAACAAAAAATGACTCCTTTAATTTTAGTCAGGGATGTAGCAATGGATAATCCTACAATTTATCACCAGACTAACCAGTGTTTACAGTCAATATATAAGCCAACAATGACTGATTTGACGGGTTTGATTAAGCCTGCCTAGGTTGGTCTTACATGGATCGGACCTGATGATCCATTTTTAAAAAAACCAACAATGTCTGGCCCAACCAAAACAAGTTGGGCCACAAACTATTGCCCATTCCAAAAGCCCTGGTGATAGTAAATATGGGTTTTTTTTTTGTTTTTGTTGTCAATAAATAAAAAGGCAATCAAAAGTATGTTGACCTAAGACTATCCCATCCGGAGACTTCTTATTTCTGGAGATGGTCTAACTCTTTTTACTAGCTTGTGTTTGACACTCAAACTTTCAAACCAGAGCACTGCATTAGGAGATAATAAATTAAAGTATAAGTAGTCATGAGCGATGCTTTTGAGCTATAGTAATTATACTTTAGCATCAAGAATGCCAACAAGAGCCTACCAGAACAAAAGCAAATCTCAAAAAGATATTTTGAAAAGCACAAAAAAATTGGCCAAAAGAGAAAATCTAGGCAAAAAACAGTATGGGGGTGTACCGACAAACATCAACCACATGCCGAAATTGGAAAAAGATAAAAATTATCCAATAAGACAAAGAAGGGTGCAGACACAGATTCTCTGGATATAATACACAGTACAAAAAAAGATAAGCTGAGAAACCAAAAGAAGATCCTAACCTTCTATAGAAATCTCATTATGGCTACTTTGGTTGGTCTCTTGATATCCCCATTATAGGAAAAATCATATCTTTTTAACAATCTGAACAACATCCTCGTCCTCAAGCTCGTGTTCCTGAGGTGTTTCCATACATAAATTATGATGTCAAAACGACGATAGTTAGTCAAGGATATTGCAATGAAATTACCAAAGAATCATTTAAAATTTACCCCTCAAAAGAAAGATTTGATTATTATTTTTTTTACGATTCAGGCCTCTAAGCCTATTATAATATACGGAAGTCTCGGCAAACTTAATTTGCAAGAAGACTGACCTTTCCAACTCTCTGTGGCTTGTGTTTGGCGCTCGAACCCCAAACCAGAGCGCTGCATCAGGAGATCATAAGTTTAGTACTCATGAGCGATGCTCTTGAGCAAGAAACTATTAAACAGAGAAACAGAACTATGATAAGTTTTTAATGACTTACTACTTGAATTGTTTAAGCATGTCTTTGTGAATCCGGATGCAGAAGTCTTCTACTGTTCTCTTCTTGGAAGATAAGATAACAGGATCATCATAATCTGGATTCATTGCCTTCGGTTTTGTGTAGATTCGAGTAAGATCCAAGTATTCCCATATCTTATCCAGAAGACCGTCAAGATTCCACTCCAGATGCGCACTACAGGATTATTATATCTCAATGGGATAAATAAATAAATTTCTCGAGAATCCTGCCGGTAAATTAACAACGTTTACCTGATAGGACAGTAATGAGGAAGTTTGTCCAAAATCTCAAGTTCCTCGAGTGTGATTTGATCGATTTTGTTGACAGCATAGATACAGGGCATATATATCCGGCTGCCCTCGATGACATCAATGAGGTCATCAGCGGTTGCATCGTAGCGCAGAGTGATGTCAGCGTTGTGAATCCTGTACTCACCACAAATCGCCTTGACAGTGTCAAGGTCAAGGTGTGTCACGGTAACTGTAGAAGTCAGATTGATACCACCTTTGTCTTTTTTCCTAAATGTTAAATTTGGTGGCTCCTTGTTCAACCTACATAGCGTCAGTCCACGATCTAGTCAGACTATGTACCAGAAACGATCAAATATATGGTCTTTAAAGGTTATGATATAAGCAATTTATACCTTATTCCGAATCCTTCGAGCTCTTTTTCAATGAGACGTTTGTGAGTAATTGGTTTTATGGCATCAAGAACTATTAAGATGCAGTTGCATGTCCTAGCAGTACTTATAACCTGGAAATAGTAAAATGCCAAATATGATCAAAGAGCGTCAAAAGATAAAATACTCGAGAGATTTATAAACGCTTACCTGTCGTCCTCTACCTTTTCCGTCTTTAGCACCCTCAATAATACCAGGAAGATCTAATAACTGCAAGCCCATAAAAGGGGACATCGAAAAGAGTATTAGCATCAACGTCCAATAAATAATTACAGGTCGTTCTGAGCTTAAACTAAGCACCAATAGTCATTAAAAGATCAAGCAAAATATATGTTAAATATAAAAGTGAGACTCGAGAAAAGAGAATTACACGCTAGGACATGGCATATATAAAGCCAAGGATTTCATTGTGTTTCACAAATTACCAATCAGGAATTATCATTTTTTCTCCACAAACAACAGATTAACAACAGACACATAGATGTAGATACCATACCTGGATTTTAGCTCCGCGATATGTAATAACACCAGGAATGCATGTCAAAGTCGTGAACTCATAAGAAGCAACCTGTAAAAACAGTGAGCATGTACCTTGAGAAAATAGAGTGTGAGCCAAAATTCAGTTATAATTCTAAGATTTATGTTCATCTATCCAAGACAAGACTAGCACCGATTAGTCTTATAAGTGATATTGCACAAGAAGTTGGTCACAAAAAAACAAGAAATAGGATGACTTGGATATGTGGCAAGTTTTAAAACTCCAACTACAAGAAAAAAGGAAGCTCAATATTAATAACAATAACTACAAACCTCGGAAAATGTCCCGGTCAGCTTGTTCAAGAGCGTTGATTTTCCAACCGAAGGGAACCCAACAAGCCCAACTCTAGAATCTCCGCTTTTAGTCACATCAAAACCTTCACCAGCACCACCACCACCACCTTTGGTAGGCGGAGCAAGAAGGTCCCTCCGTAGCTTAGCAAGTTTGGCCTGCAAAATTGACCAATGAAATTTAGAGAGGAGCTAATGGTGCGAGAAAAAGTAGCAAATTCTAATATTGAAATGGAATGATATTTTCCTGCCTGCCTACTGGGTTTAAGCTCTCATCTATCACTCTAAGATCCATGAAATAATTTACACTGCGTTATTTGGTACTAACAAATTGTGTGATCCAAGGAACTTCAAAAGAGATCATGCCCGTAGATAAAATTCACACTTGTGCTAATTTCAACCAGAAGTTACAATATATCTCAATGTGCTTGCTTAGTGGTTGGGATCTCAGAAAAAATTTCTATCAGAAAAATTTACCTTCAACAAACCCAGATGATGAGAAGTAGCTTTATTCTTCTGTGTTTTAGCCATCTGCGACACAAACAAAAAACCTCGTACTTGTGAGTCACCCAGATTAAGAAGAAAAAGAAAAACAACATTTCTTTGATTCAGAACTAACTGAAAAGAAGAAATATTTCGGATTTACAGTCCTATGCATCCAAAATTGAAGAATCAGAGGAGGATTGAAAGACTACCTCATCTTCAATTTCTTTGATCTTCTGCATAATAGTCGACATGGTTGCAGTTAAAGCAGAGGGAGCTCACGGAGCCAACGTCAAGGTAAAGAGGCTAAACGCGACTGAAAGGAGGAACACCGGAATCTGAGGTAAAAAGTGACGACGGACGAGAAAGAAGCAGAGAATTCCGAGGGTTTTCGTTTCGCCACCCACCTGATTACGACAAAGACAAAACTAGAACTGTCTAGAACTCGGCCTCATCCAACAACATCTTGGGCCCATATATGTCCGATTTTGTTTCCGGTTCAATAAGAAATTGGAATAGTTAGAGAATTTAGCTCTGGTTTATTAAACACTGTTTTGATTTTTTGGGTTTAGCTGAATTTAGAAATGGTTAAACCAAATTCAAATGAATAATCGTACATACAACGTACTGGTTCACTGTTCATCACTACAACTTCTTCATCAAACCGGTTTCTAACATACACGGTTTAGGTGATGAGACGAAACTGAACCGAACCGTGGTAAGTTTTTAGTCTTCCTTTGGATTTGCACCGAACCACGTTTTCTCCTGATTTCAGAAAAAAAAAAAAAAAAAGCCAAATTGCCTCTTTGCCCTCTTCTATACTTCTTCTTGAGATTGACCATTGCTTATTCTTTCTTCTTTGGCTCGCCTATAACTCGTATCATTTGCTTTCTAGGCTTCTCAATCTCTGGTTCACTCTAGCATAAAATGATGATTTAGAACATCACAGTGTGGTCTTACTGTTTTTGCTCCTGATTGTAAGAAGTTTACATCTGCTTCTTTTACCATCCTTGATCAGCTTCATCTGGTGCAACTCCATTAACATAGAGATTCCTCTTTCTTCAATGATCCAATTTAGGATTACAGATCCGAATTCCGGACAAATCTGACTGCATTGGTCTTTGACCAAATAGTGTCAATCACTCAACAGAAATTGTGTTCTTGTATGGGTAGTTAACTAACCCCTCTGATCTGCACAAGCAAATCGTCTAACAATTCATAAATTTGATTAGCCTTGCGGTGAGATTTATCCTTGGACAAAAAGATATGAACCTCGTTATTAATCTCAATCCAACTACGTCCAGGTTCTTTCACCACACCTTCAAACTTCATTCTTTCTCTTACCTTCTTCGCTTCAGTCCACATACCCTTCGATGCATAAATATTAGAAAGCAAAGTAAACGATCCACTGTCTGTTGGATCAGACAAAATAGCCATTTCAGCAGCATGTTCAGCTAACTCGACGTTACCGGTCTTTGCGCATCCACTCAGCAAGCTCCTCCAGACTATAGCAGCTGGTTTTTTCGGCATTATTTTCTCAATTAAGTCCCTTGCCTCGTTCAATCTACCAGCACGGCCCAAAAGAGATACCATACAAACATAGTGTTCAGTTTCTGGTTCAATTCCAAGCCGAAGCATTAACTCAAATTGCTTAAGTCCATCTTCTACAAGACCAGCATGGCTACACGCTGATAAAACTCCCACAAAGGTGATGTAGTTAGGCTCTATTCCCTCATTCATCATTCTTTCAAGCATCTGAAGAGCTTGTCTGCCTTCTCCATGATTCGCATAGGATGAGATGACAGAATTCCAACAAACCACATCTCTTGAAGCTGCTGAATGAAAAGCCTTATGAGCGTCTTCGGGACTTCCACATTTTGCGTACATATCTAGCAGAGCATTTGTAATATACGGATTACACTCCAAGCCTCTTTTCAGAAGCTGGCAATGGAACTCTTGACCCAATTGAAGACTTGCCAGGTTGCCAGCTGCTGTAACCATGTCGGCAAAAGTAAATTCGTCAGGTCTTTCTCTTGATAACTGTATTTCCAAAAACAGATTGAGAGCTTCTTCATTCTCTGATTGTTGAACATAACCTGAAAACATTGAATTCCAGACAACAAGATCTTTCTCTTTCATTTCATCAAACACAAGCCTCGAATCCTTAAGTGAGTAACAATTTGAGTAAACATCAATCAAAGCACTTCCAGCAAATATATTTAAGTTTACCCCATATTTGAACATCAATCCATGGATTTGTTTGCTCAGTCCCAAGCTTGTTAAAGAAGCAGATGCACGTAGAAGACTAACAAAAGTCAATAGACTAGGTCGAATCAATCTGAACCTCATAGCACGAAAGATGTTCAATGCTTCATGTAGTTCCCATTGTGTCCCAAGTCTCGAGTAACCTTCAATCATTGCGTTAAATAAAACCACATCATCCGCAGCAAAAATATCAAAAACTTTTCTGGCATCGATCAAACAATCACATTTCGCATACATGTCAATCAAGCTGTTAGTCACATAGCTATCATTGCCAAGATTGGCTTTAATAGTGTAAGCATGAACATGTCTTCCATATTCCAAAGCCTGAAGCGAGGCACAAGATGTGAGTATGCTAGAGCAAGCATACATATCCGGCTTTAAATCAAACGTTGACATGCTGGTAAACAATTCCATGGCTTCTTTATGAAGAGAGTTTTGCTTATAACCAGACAGCAATGTGGTCCACGAAATGATGTTTTTATTCGGCATTCCATCAAATAGATTACGAGCAGCTACAACTCTGCCACACTTCACATAAGAATCTATAAGCACATTCATCAGTGAGGCATCCATCTCATGTCTATATCTTAAGATGTGCGCATGAATCTGCTTCCCGCCTTCATGAAATGGAAGTATTGAACACGCACTTAGAACCGTTGAAAGAATATAACCATCTGGAACAACATGTCCTTCCATTAGTTGGTAGAACAGCTGTAACGAAACGTGGCTTCTTCCCATTTTTACACACCCACTGATCATTGTCGTCCAAGTCACTGTAGATTTCTCTGGTAAAGCATCAAACACAAGCCTCGCGTAATCGATATTACCTTCCTTCAAATAAAAATCAATCAACAAGGTACCAACATAAACATCCCTATCAAACCCACTCTTGACAAGAAAACTTTGCAATTGATATACCATCCAAAGCCCACTACCATCTAATCTTGAGCAAGCTTGAATAAAACTCGACAAAATATATTCGTTCGGACTGTTTGTTCTAGTTCTCCAGAATTCTAAGAAAACGACCAAGGACTCCTCATAAAACCCATGATGGTTGCAAGCTGAAACCATGGTAGACCAAGTAACCAAGTTTCTATCAGACATTTTCTCGAACACCTTACGTGCGTAAACCATACCACCGGCTTTTGAATACAAATTTATTAAAATATTGCTAAGATACGTATCTGATTCGATCCCCGAAACAATAATCTGACCATGAACTACATTGTGATAGAGCAACGGGTCATCTGACGCACGCAGCTGCAAGAGACGTGCAAATTCGCGCCTTCCTATTGTAGAAGGAAAATCTGCGTTTACAAATTCCAAAAGACCTGAAGCAGAAGAAGAAGAAGACGAAGAGTAGAAACGTATCGTTTCTTGCAGTTTACGCCAAGTGCCATGGCTTCTCATCCTACTGGGAGAGAAGAACAGTGTGCGCTGCGACGAGTAAACATTCTGCCGTTTTTTGGTATAAGCGAAGAAAGGATGGTGGATCTGATAAATAAAAACGACAGACACTTATACTACCACACATCGAAATGACAGGACTATGAAGACCATTTATTTAAATTTGATAATATAGATAATAAAATGGAAATATCGGATGTAGTTGTCGAAAAACAACAACGGTAGATTTTTGTGGCCCGACGCGTTCATTGAGTGGGCCAAGGCCATCCTTTGGCAACGTTATATTTAAATTTTAATTCCACGTTTCACCTACCAAATTGCGTTTTCTGAATATTTCTATTTACACGACAAAAAAATTCAATTAGTAAAATTTGTGGTTAATTCAGTTCAAATCCACAATGTTGATGAAGTTCAACAGTATAGGAAAATTATCGACTATGAAGTAAATGGAATATGTTATCTACATTTTATGATTAAGTTTTTTAAGAAGACGATTTAGGGAAATTCTATCCTTTTTCTTACAAACTGGAGTAATTATCCTTTGAACTTTTTTTGTTTTGACATAGAAATTCTGTCCTTTTTAATCTTATAAACATTGGAAAGAAAATACGAACAGATGTCACAATTCACATATCAATATCATAAAGCAATATTTTTTATTTTTAAAACACGTTACACTTTTTCCACTAACATTTTAATTAGACTTTGAGTGTCTCATTCAATATGCATATATATATAGATTGAGTTATGAATTACTATCATGAATCAAAATACTTAATTATTGACTTGACATATAAACAGATAATTTAGTAATTTCACCAACCCCTTACATCTGTATATTCGTTTAATTAGACTTTACAATGACTGAGATTGAGAATATAAAATACATAATTACTCATTTACGCCAATAGGAAAAAGCTAAAGTGAAGAGAGAGAGAGAGAGAGACTCTGCGTGCTCTGCCTCTCGTGTTTGCTCCGCCGTCGGGAAAAAGGTGAACCCTTTATACATTCTCTAATCTCCGATTTCATTTGTCTTTGCATTTATTGTTTATGCAGACTTTGGAGTAGTTTTAGCTCTCAATCTCTTTCTTTCTTTATTATTATTATTCCACAAAATGCACCTTTTGGCAGGAAATTGTGTATTTTTATTTTAAATCCATTTTTTCTAGCTTACACGAAATGATTCCATTGATGCTATATGGCCTTGAAGATGAGTGATTGATACTTTTTAAAGAAAGCTGAATCCAATAGATTTTGCTGAAGTCTTGTATTGTGCATTTTGCAGAATATGGAGGCAGCAACTCTTCAGAGGTTTCAGTACTCATCATGGACTGATTGGAGACATTTTGAAGGGAAGCCTCGTGGTTCTCTGCGGTCTACACAGAGAGTTAAGGAAAGGTTTAGAGTTGTTGCTTTAGCTCTTGACAAAAGAAGGGATCATCGACAAAGATCACTTTCTGATAAGAACTCTTCAGGTTCTAACCAAGAGCATGAATCTTTCGATATGATTTGATTGTGTGTCTATTTGATGACAAAGAGATGTGTTTCCTCCATCTTTAAATATTGTAGCATTGCTGGAAACTGGAAGTCTTCTTCATTCTCCATTTGATGACGAACAGATTTTGAAGGCAAGTTGATACTCTTTTGTGATTACATCAAGACATTGGGCTTTTCAATCTTCTACCTTTTTTCTTTAAAAGTTGTATGCTGACAGTCGATTACATTAGCTTTTGCAGAGAAAAGCTGAAGAGGTTAAACCGTATTTAAATGGACGATCAATGTATCTTGTTGGTCAGTTTCTATGTCTCATCTTCTTTTTGAGTATTGTTTAGCGTGCATTCTGGTAATTGAACAGTTTCCTTGCGAATGCGTTAGGAATGATGGGTTCCGGGAAGACGACAGTAGGGAAGATAATGGCAAGAGCACTTGGTTATACATTCTTTGATTGGTATATTATCTCCCCATTTTTCAACTGCGTGTCTTTTGAACTTTAGCTGAGCTAAACATTTTTTTGTAACTTTGGCAGTGACACTTTGATCGAACAGGCAATGAATGGAACTTCTGTGGCTGAGATATTTGAGCATTTTGGTGAAAGTGTCTTTAGAGAAAAAGAGGTTGGTTTATGCACTTCTTCCCATAACATTTCTCTATGGTTGTAGATGGATTGTGTTGCCCATAAGACCTATTACTAATTCCGTTGTGTTGAGCTTTTCTTTCTTTATCTTGCTGCTAATTTCACCACATGCTTTCTTTCCAGACCGAGGCACTAAAGAAACTCTCTTTGAAGTATCACCAAATTGTTGTTTCAACCGGGGGAGGTGCAGTCATAAGACCCATCAATTGGTTCGTTTTCTTCTCAGTAGATATATAATGTGAAACTCAGATCATTTGGTAACAATGTTTCTTTTTATTACAATTATTTACTCAGGAAGTATATGCATAAAGGTATTAGCATTTGGCTTGATGTTCCTCTAGAAGCCTTAGCGCATAGAATCGCTGCTGTAGGAACTGATTCAAGACCATTGTTACATGATGATGAGTCAGAGGACACATACACAGCGGTAGTGCTATTATTGTTAAGTGAAAACAGGTCAAGTCTTTCTTTGTGGTTTTGATCACTTGTGATTTCACGTAGGCTTTAAACCGTCTTTCAACGATTTGGGATGCACGTGGTGAAGCATACACTAACGCCAGCGCGAGGGTTTCCTTGGAGAGTATGATTCTTTCCAACTTTCATGTTCTTTTCTTTTACACAGTCTCAACCATATTGAGTTGTGACTAGTTTACTCGAATTGTTCAGATATTACATTGAAGCTCGGTTATAGAAGCGTCTCAGATCTTACACCAACTGAAATCGCCGTTGAGGTAAGTCTCAGAATCTCTCTGTTCCTATTCAGGTGTGTACATTGGAGTTCGTTTGTTTTGAGAATCTCAGCTGCATAATTCATCATCTCAGGCCTTTGAGCAAGTTCAGAGCTATTTCGACAAAGAAGATGGTATGGCTAGACCAGGTGGCCTCTAGTTCCAGAATGATATGTTTCCCTGCAACATCTCATGAAAAGTTAAGCGTTCCAGTGTCATCGGAGCTTATCTGTGCCTAGTTTTGATTCTTCTGTATATAGATGAATAATACTCTGTTTGATCACATTGTCTTCTTTTCTTTCCTCTTGATCCAAAATAAAAATGAAAAGGAGCAATTTGCATTTTATAATAATAATACTCTTCAATCAATTAGGTATCTCTTGTTTTACTTGTTCATCCCATGGTAGGAAACATTCTTTTCAACTAAAACAGTGTTTCATAGGTCTTTAGCAGCACAAAATAAGCTAAGCATCAAAGTACAAGTGAACGATGTCTATGGCATAAAGCTAAAAACACAAGACACAACCATCCAACAAAATGATACAATACCAAGAAACCATTAAAGATCCACCACATTCAAGCCTTTCTCATATATCAAACATCAAACGGTGGGGGAAAGAGCATACACCAAATTAGATGACAAGGGGACTGTAAGCACAGCGTCCTGCCACTCGACCTTCCCCCACATCTCTTCACCGTTGCGCCTTTCAAGCTTAATCACCGCACACCAAACCATCTTGTTCTTATCTCCTTGAGCAGAAGTGGCAATCTTGTCCCAGAAAACGGCCATCTTTCCACCATAATCCGCCATCTTTCCGCCATATCTGGCAAACCGAGGCAGTCCTTTGACACCTCTCAAATCCCTCCAGAGTCTTACCTGAGTGTCATACCATTTGAAGTCTCCTTGATAATAATAGTAAAGCACATTGTCAACCACGCAATAAGAATACCAAACCCAACCCATTTGCATCTGCCATCCCACCCCTTCCCATGTACCTTCCTTGGGTTTGAAAGCCAAACCGTCAGAGTTTCCAAACAGGTAGACCTTTCCATCAATCCCTGCGCTTTGATGTATACTACAACCACCAATCTCAGCTCCAGGGCTCGAGACAGTCTCCCAAGTTTGGGTATTTGGATCGAAAACTTCCATCCAGTTGGAGGAATTGGTGCAGTCTTTGCAGCCTCCAGTTACATATATCCTTCCATCAACAACATTGGCCGCTGGATATTTTCGCTCTACTTGCATGCTTGGACCCTCGTGCCATGTGTGAGAGTTGCAGTCAAGGATCGAGACGCTAGACGAGTGTGCTTCATCCTCGATGGGTCCGCCAATGTTGTAGATATTTGAACCAACGGCAACGAGACCCGACCAGTGCACGCGACGAGAATGGAGATCTGGGATTGCCGCCAAAACATACCCTTTTGGCTTCTTCTGCTTATTCTTTTTCTTCTCGATGATTTCATTGGATAGGATTCGATTAGGTTTCCGGCAGAGAGTGAACCAACGAGGGTTAGGGTCATAATCGTGTTTCTGTAAACACACATAGAGACAATTCTCGGTGCGGCCTAAAGAGGAACGGATCTTGTAAAGCTCCGGTGAAGCAATAAGCGAGCGGAAACTCTTGGAGACGAGGGACAGAGTTGGGTAATACAATCTCGAGACGCGTGCTAAGCAGCTCAATACCAAATCATCCGGAAGTGAAGGATTTGGGGTCGTCGATGGCGGCGTCTCCGGGAGTATAGTCGATGACTTCTTCTTCTTCGTCGTCTTCCTCTTCCTCTTCTTCTCTGGGGACGTCATTGGCGAGACGAATCGCCGTTGATCAACTTCCGGATTTTCACTACCGAGTTCTCAAGCGCGTGAGCAGTTTCCACAAAACTTTGAAGCCCAACTAAATTGTGAGCCCAATTTAGAAATTGGAATCGGAATCCTAGAGATTGTTAGTTTGCTTTTATTCATATGTATTGCTAATTCCGTTAAGTTGCTAGTTGCTACTGATTTTCATTACATGCTTTCTTTCAAGACTGAGGAACTAAAGCAAGTCTCCTTGATGCTTACCATGGAATGATTCAGTCTGAAGATGAATATACAACTAAATAAAACTTTGTTAGATCAATAGCTGTAAATAAGCCTTCATCCTCTTTCCTGTCAGGCTGTGATATTAAATGAGAACACAAACAAAAGTCACAAAACATTTGTTTATAAGAAGCAAGCTAGCAAACAAAAAGTGAAATAAAACAAAGACTGCTTCTGTAAAGTACAAGACCAAACTCTATTCAACCAGAACAGTGTTTTGTAAGAAATTTGGTTATAGTCTTACAGCACAAAATAAGCTAAGCTTAAGCATTTGAAGCCGAAAGCAAGCTAAAACTAATCTTCTACCTGCACTATTCAAGAATTCACAACTAAGTCAATTCATCAAACAGTAGTAGAAAGAGCACACACGAATTTATAAGACTTTGGCACTCTAAGCACAGCATCAAGCCACTCCACCTTCCCCCAAATCTCTTGACTGCTGCGTCTTTCAAGCGCAATCACCGCACACCAAATCATCTTGTCTTTATAGCCACTTGAAGGTACATACTTGTCCCACAAAATCGCCATCTTTCCACCATAATCCGCCAATTTCACACAACAATAATCGGCAAACTTAGGTAGTCCTTTCAAACCCATCAAATTAAACCAGTTTCCCATCTTAGAGTCGTACCATCTGAGTCCATATAGATTACTATAACAATATAGAACGTTATCTACCACGGAATAAGACATCCATCCCCATCCTAAGTCTAAACCAGTCAGCTCTCCTATCGCTTCCCATCTATCTTGTTTTGGCTTGTAAGCCACACCCTTATCCCCACACATGAGTATTTCTCCTTCAATGACTGCGATCCTGTTTATACGACCTTCGCATCTCTCTGGAAGAGGGCTCGACACAAGCTCCCAAGTGTGGGTTTTCAAATCGAAAACCTCCATCCAGTTGGAGGAATTGCAATCTTGACAACCTCCTGCAACATATATGTTTCCATCAAGAACATTTGAAACTGGATAATTCCGCTCCACCAGCATGCTTGGAGCCTCGCGCCACGTGTGAGACTTGCAGTCCAGGATTGAGACGCTAGACGAAGGCGCATCCTCGATGGGTCCGCCAATGTTGTAGATATTGGAAGCAACAGCGACGAGACCAGACGAGTGCGCAGGAGGGGATTGTAGAGATGGGATTGGGACCAAAAGATTGCCACTTGACATCTTCTTCTTCTTCTTCAGGGTGAGATCCGGTCTCCGGCAGAGAGTGAACCAACTTGTGTTGAAGTGAGGAGGGAGCTTTAAGCACACATAGAGACATTTCTCCGTGCGACCTAAGAGTGACCGAGTCTCGTAAAGCTCCGGTGAGGCAAGGAGGGAGCGGAAACTCTTGGAGACTAAGGAGAGAGTTGGGTAGTGCAATCTCGAGATGCGTGCTAAGCAGCTCAATACCAAATCATCGGGAAGTGGCAGAATCGGGTACAATTGCGGCAGTACTTGAGAGGTCTTCTTCTTCTTCTTCTTAATTGACGGCTCGGAAGATGTACCTGGGAACGACATCGCCGTTTATCAAACTGCCGTAGCTCTCCGCATGTCGGTTTCTGGGGAATTTTAGGGATTTCGCTCCAATTCTAAAGCGGAAACTTAATGGGCCTCAGCCCATACATTTTAGATTCTTAATTTCTTTACGTATGTGCGTGCCTTTTAGATTTGTGGGCTCAATTTACAAATTGTTATCAAAATCCTTTTCATGTCATCTTAATGAGCCTCAAAACATAATTTTGTACGAAATTCTGTGACAAGAACTTTTGTAGCAGAGGTAATTTCGATAGATGAAAGCTCTAGTAATCTTTTGTCTTACTTTCAACATTTGCTTATAAGATTGTAAGTAGCAAACAAGCAATGCCTTTGTAATTAAAGTTAAATAAAAGAGAGAGTTCTGTAAACTACACGACCAAACTCTCTTCAAGAGTGCATCTTATTACAGTCACGAGAACACTTCTATTCAACCAAAACAGTCTTAAGAAATTTTGTTATAGTCTTGTATGACAAAATAAAAACTAAAGCTTTAAACATTTGCAGACCAATAGCAAACTAAACTAATCTTCTACCTGCACCATTCAAGATCCACTAGCGAGTCAATTCATCAAACAATAGCAGCACGAGCACACACGAACTCACAAGACTTTGGAACACTAAGCACAGCATCAAGCCACTCGACATTCCCCCTAATCGTTTTACTGTTGCGTCTTTCAAGCGCAATCACCGCACACCAAATCATCTTGTCCTTACAGCCACTAGAAGGTACATACTTGTCCCACAAAATCGCCATCTTTCCACCGTAATCCGCCAATTTCACACGACCATAATCAGCAAACTCAGGTAGTCCTTTCAAACCCTTCAACTTAAACCAGTTTCCTATCTTAGAGTCGTACCATATGATTCCATCTACATTACTATAACAAAATAGTACGTTATCTACCACGGAATAAGACATCCATCCCCATCCTAAATCCAGATAATTCACCTCTCCTATGGCTTCCCATCTGTCTATTTTTGGGTTGTAAGCCACACCCTTATGCCCAAACGCGCAGATAGCTCCTTCAATCACTGCGCTTTTGTATATAAATCTTTCGCATCTACCTGCGAGAGGGTTCAACAGTGGCTCCCAAGCTCGGGTTTTTGGATCGAAAACTTCCATCCAATTGGATGAATTGGAGTCAATGCAGCCTCCTGCTACATATATCTTTCCATCAACGACATTGGCCGCAGGGGAACCCCGCTCCACCAGCATGTTTGGAGCTTCACGCCACGTGTGAGACCGGCAATCTAAGACCGAGACGCTAGATGAGTGCTCTTCGAAAGTCGATCCGCCAATGTTGTAAATATCAGAACCAACAGCAACGAGACCAGACCAGTGAGCAGGAGGAGAATTGGGAATTGGGATTGCCGCCATAACATGCCTACTTGACTTCTTCTTATTGGTGTTGTTGGTTAAGGTTCGATTGGGTTTTCGGCAGAGAGTGAACCAACGAGGATTAGAGTCAGAAGGTAACCCTAAGCACACATAGAGACAGCTCTCGGTGCGGCCTAGGAGTGACCGAGTCTCGTAAAGCTCAGATGAAGCAAGGAGAGATCGAAAGCTCTTGGAGACGAGCGAGAGAATGGGGTAGTCCAATCTGGAGACGCGTGCGAAGATACTTATTAGCAAATCATCAGGAAGTGACGGAATCTGGGTCAATTCCGGCGTCGGTGAGAGTATCGGCGACTTCTTCCTCTTCTTCACCGATGACGCCATTGACGATTATGAAAGTGATTTCTCAAGAGGAATTTAGGTTTTTTGACTGCTGAGACGTATCGAGGGCGTAATGACTTTGCTCGCCTTTTCATTAAATCTTAATGGGCCTCAAAACACTTCAATTTGTAAATTTGAAGAAAAATTAAAAAGTTTTCATTACATTTGGGCCTCAAAACTCAGATCTTTGTTTAATGTTTCCTGTAGTTTGTATGAACAAAGGTATTAGCACTTTGGTTTGATGTAGTTTCGACTGTTGAGGAATGCAACGATGGTTGTTCATTCCATAGTAAGATGGTGAAAACATGCAAGACACTCTAGAATTCCCCCATGGACTAATCTTGAGAGCAAGTTTCTCTGCAACTTCTTCACCAAAATCACTTAAAAAATTCCTCTTCTTCACAAGGAACATCAAAACCCCCACTTTTATCTTAGTGAATCATCAAAATATCCAGTTTGTTTGTCTATTAGACGACCAAACATTAATTCTTCGAATATGTAGGTTGTTATAGTTCTCTTTTCCCCCTAAGAAAGTAAGAATATAGTAAAACCAAAACAGTGTTTCAAATGAAAGAGAGCAAACGTTAGCTATACAACAAATGAGCATATATTTACAAAAGAAAAAGAGCAAACGTTAGCTATACAAAAACTGGCGGCTATAAGATATAGCCAGATGACAGAGAACTTTTTAAACAGTGGTTTAACCAAATGCATTTCAGCAGTCGCTGGCACAATATAAGCTACCCATTACAAGTCTCAACTATGCGAGTACAAGTTTCCAAGTGAAAACAAAAAACCAGCCAATCATTTGCGAAACAAGTTTCCATTTGCTGATAAGTATCTTCGCACGCGTCTCCGTCGAACAATCCTCAATATACCTGAACAACAGAGGCGGTTTCTCTGTACTCGAAATCTGAGTTATCGCAAAGTGATTTGCGAATAGAATTCGAGAGAACTCATCCAAGGTCTATGAGGTTCTGACTTGTGGTCTGCTCTCTAACCGGTTTGCGGTTGGTTGGGGTTTATTTAAGAACAACAAACAAATATCCTTTTAGCCTAAACAACAAGACTTCAGGTTTTCTGCAACTTCATCATTACATTTCATTTAAGAAGTCTAAACAATGGTTTGTAAAAATATTCTTCAAGTATACCCTGTTTTGGTTCTTCCTAGTTCTTCCCATCGAAGACGTTTTATCAGTAGCAGTCACAAAATAAGTTAAATCATTTCACAAGTGAGTGCAAATAGTTACGAGTTAAAAAGCATTCCACTAAACACACGGAAGTAATGGAAGGGCAACACCATAAGAACACACCTTCAAAACAAAATGATATATAGTAATACTACTGCATCATTAGATGATTCCATAGTGTACAAGGCTATGAGACAAATACTTTGCATCATGAAAGTATTAAACTTTCTTTTCAACCAAAACAGTGTTTCATAGGTCTTTTATCAGCAGAAATTAAGCTAACAATCAAAGGTTTACAAGTGTCAATAGCATAAAGCTAAAAACACGAGATACAATCATCCAACAAAATGATACAATACCCACAAACCATTAAAAATTCACCACATTCAAGCATGTCTGGTATGACATTCATCAAACGGTAACAGCAAGAGCATGCTCAAGTACATATGACACGGGGACTGTAAGCACTGCGTCATACCACTCAACCTTCCCCCAAATCTCTTCACTGTTGGGCCTTTCAAGCGCAATCACTGCGCACCAAATTGTCTTGTTCTTATCTCCACTGGACTCAGGAGGCACACGATTGTCCCAAAAAACCGCCATCTTTCCACCATAATCCGCCAACTTAACATAGACTTTATTGCCAAACTCAGGTAGTCCTTTCAAACCTTTAATATTTTTCCCATCGGAAACCTATCTGACTACGACAGTACAAAACATTCTCTATAACGCAATTACAAGACCAAGGCCATTGCCAACCCATCTGACTTTTGACCGAGTCCCACTTACCTTGCTCTGGATCGTAAGTCATAACCTTACACCCAATCTTGAGGTAGAACTTTCCATCAATATATGCGCTGCTTGATAGACTACCCCAGCCTTTCTCCCAGTAAGGGATGGGCATATGATCCCAAATTTGGGTTTTTATGTCGAACACCTCTATCGGGTACAAGGAATCTGAATGGTCATTGTCATCGTCGAAGCCTCCTGCTACGTAAATTTTTCCATCAATGACACTAGCAGCAGGGTACAACCTCTCCCTCTGCATGCTTGGAGCTTCACGCAACGTGTGAGACCGGCAGTCTAGGATCAAGACTCTGGATGAAGGCACACTCTTGATATAGGAAAATGAGGGAGTTATTCTGCAACAACTCTCCATGTCTCCGCCAAAGTAGTAGATATTGGAACCAACAGACGCGTGACCTGACCAGTGCGCAAGAGGAGGATTGGGAACTGGGATTGGGATCAAAAGATTGCCACTTGACTTCTTCTTCTTCTTCCTGGTGCCATTAGTTACGGTTCTGTTAGGTTTCCGGCAGAGAGTAAACCAGAGAGGGTTGGGATCAGGATTTCTCTCCTGTAAACACAAGTAGAGGCAACTCTCGGTACGGCCTAAGAGTGACCGAGTCTCGTAAAGCTCCGATGAAGCAAGGAGAGATCGAAAGCTCTTCGAGACGAGAGAGAGAATCGGGTAATACAATCTGGAGACGCGTGCGAAGATACTTATTAGCAAATCATCAGGAAGTGACGGAATCGACGTCGGCGGTAATAGCATCTGTTTCTGAAGTGATGGCTTCTCTATCGACGTCACCGTCTTCCTCTTCGAAGACATTTTCGGAATTACCCAGAAGAAGAAATCGCCGTTGATTTGGAAACTCTAAGCACAACATCAAACCACTCAGTCTTACCAAAGATCTCGTATATGTCGTGCCTTTCAATTGTAATCTCCGCGCACCAAATCATCTTTTTCTTAGAGCTAGAAGGCACAAAAGTGTCCCATAAAACCGCCATCTTTTCACCGTAAGCCGCTAAGTTCCAACCCCATCAATTTCCTCCAAAATCTTCCTTTATAGTCATACCATTTAAACTCTCTATCACTATAATAGAACAATATATTCTTTATCACACAAAACGAAACCCATGCCCGACCCATATCCATATCCATTCCAACTGAGTCCCATCTACCTTCTTTCGGGTCATAAGCCACTACATGACCCGCACCCCGAAACAAGTGATATTTTCCTTCGATCCCTACACTCTTGTATACAAGTCTCTCGCATCTCTCAGTTCCAGGACTTGCCACAGAGTCCCAAATTTGAGTCTTTGGGTCAAACACCTCTATACAATCCAATGAATTGCAATCTTCGCAGCCTCCTGCTACATATATCTTCCCATCAAGAACGGTCGCAGTGGGGTAGTTTCGTGCCATCCGCATGGGTGGAGCTTCGTGCCAGGTGTCAGACTGACAATCCAAGACTGAGACGCTAGAGGATGGCGCATCATTGATAGGCCCTCCAATGGCGTAGATATTAGAATCAACCGCGACCACACTCGACCAATGAGCAGGAGGAGCATGGCGAGATAGGATTGGGACCAATAAATGACCACCTGAGAAGTTTGTTAGCTTTCGATCCGGAACCCGACAGAGAGTGTACCATCGGAGGTTAGAGTCGTTAAGTAACCTCAAGCACACATAAAGACAACTCTCGGTGCGGCCGAGTCTGATAAAGCTCAGGTGAAGCAACGAGAGAGCGGAATCTCTTGGAGACAAGGGAGAAAGTTGGGTAATACAATCTTGAAATGCGGCTGAGGGAGTTCAAAAGTATGTCATCAGGAAGAAACACAGTCGTGACCGACGAGAGTACCAATGGTAACGTCTTCTTCTGTTCAGACGGTGCCTTCTCGTCGTTCATGGCTGCCGAAGGCTTAGTTGGAGGAGACGACATACGACGAAATTTCCGCCGTTGAAATCAAGAATTCTTTAATTTATTGGTAAAACTAATATACAAGGCGTTCGCATATAGATAGACAATTCGGCTCTATTTCAATACATTATTTTGGATTTGTGACTTTTCCACAAAAAAAAATCATATAAAAAGAAAATGTTGGAGCAGTCAGAGAAGACTCGATAAACTAGAAATTCAAGAGTATAAAAGATGCGTGTTTATGACTTTATTTTCTAAAGTGGTTAACGTGGGCTTCTTTGTCAGGACGAATAATAAAAGACTTTGTTGTCCACATTATCAAAATAAAATAACACAAAAGTGTTAGACCAGTGCAGCAGAGAAAACTTCATTATGTTTTTGTCGAATTAAAAAAAAAGACCTCAGTAGTGAAACGATCATTCAACATAGTCACATACTAACGGAAGGGAAACACTTCAAGAACGCAAATATTCAAAACAAAACGAAATTACCAGGATTAGTGAATGTTTCTTTCATCATTGTTCAAGCACGTTCTCATGAAAAGTCATTTTCAAACAGAAGCAGAGAGAATATCCGCATTGTACAAGCAACAAGAAGACGCTTTAACTCCAACCATATAATCAAACCACTCAACCTTCCCCCAAATCTCATCTCTATTGCGCCATTCAAGTGCAATCTCCGCACACCTAACAAATCTCCGATACACCGGAGCAAGGAGACGAGAAAGAGAGACGACGATTTTCTTATTTCACATAAAAGTTTGTTACAGAAGTGTTAAAACTTCACATTAAACCA
>OVAQ01000078.1:892-58369 GCA_900406345.1 Erysimum cheiri
CCTGAAACAAGCATGCAGATAAAAGCAAACATCAAGGTCTCCTCCACTGAGACGGGAGTCATATTCGGGAATATCGTCTATGAGACATCAAATGTAATGGAGCGAAACGTCGTGGTTCTTAACGACATACACATTGATATCATGGACTATATCTCCCCTGCTGTTTGCTCAGAGGTTGCTTTCAGAACCATGTGGGCAGAGTTTGAATGGGAAAACAAGGTAGTTCACCAAAACCGTTTACACTTTTACCTTTATTTTGGTTTGCTCAAGTTTGGTTGTGTATAACCATGTCATGTTGTGTTCTCCATGTCAGGTTGCTGTGAACACAACGATTCAAAACGAAAGAGAATTCCTCGACCACATTATCAAATCCACAAACATGAAGTGTCTCACTGCTCCGTAAGTTGAGATTCTTCTCTTTTCCCTTAGAAACGGAAAACTCTTGTTACTAATTTAATGCTTCTTTATTTGCAGATCCGCAATAGAAGGCGAATGCGGATTCCTTGCAGCAAACTTATATGCAAAAAGTGTGTTTGGTGAGGATGCTCTAGTGAATGTGAGTATCGAGAAGCAAACCGATGGAGCGCTGAGTGGCTACATAAGGATAAGGAGCAAGACGCAAGGAATTGCTCTAAGTCTTGGCGACAAAATCACCCTCAAACAAAAGGGTAGTAGCTGAGGTTAGCTAATATTATTTTATCTTCTTCTTTTCCAATTCAAACCATAAATGTTGAATCCTCACACCATAATTGGTATAACGTACGGTATGGATTGTCACGGGCTTGGGACGGTGGCGCACAAAGTAACAGGTTTAGGCTACGTACGTTTCTCTCTTGAGCAAATTTTTTTGGTTGAATCTGTTTACTATATGGAGGGAGAGGCGTTTTTAAGGATATGTAAAGAGTAATTTGTTATCATTCTTCCGTAATCGGTATATTTCCGGTATGGTACCGATGGATTCTTCCTCATACTGCTGTCGTTTTTTTTACAGTACTCGACGATTTTGTTTCATTTGTAATGTTTTTTTTCTCTTTTATATAATGTCGTTTGTTGAGGAGATCAAACCGTGATTTTCTAGAAATGCTTAGTAGATTTCAAAGTTACTTGCGTTTGCTCCATTTTAGGATCTCGTTATTTCATATTTGATCTCTACTCTTTTTTTTCCGGCCTTTCGTTGGTCTCTCTCTTTCCTTTGTCAAAAGCGTTTTCTTCCTTTTCTTTCATATTTATTTTGTGGTATTTGATCGTATGGAAAAATGATAAAACTAGGAATAGGGTCAATGAACATATAGCTTGTACACACATGCACCAAAAAAAAAAAAAAAAAAAANCAATGAACATATACAAATTGAATTATTTTATTGCTTTTATATTTTTATGTGACAGAATGATAAACTTTAATACTCCACGGAAAATCTTATCTTTTATAGCAACTTGTTCTCCAAAGTCAAATTTTCCACTACTTATTATCGTCAACGAAACTTCCTCTCGACGATAGTCGTATTATTGTTTTTTAGCAGCATGTGGTCTAGTGTTATTAGATCGTTGATTTTAAATAAGATAGCAAGAAAAATTAGAAAATAGAAGGAATATTAAACATCGGAGTAGTTTGTTTTCTAGTCCAAAAAGACAAGAACAATGATACATTTTATTGGTTAAAAATACAAACAGAGCCAAAAACAGAGCTAAAAGTGAAACCAGAGCCAAAAACAAAAACATTGCCGTACACTGAATAAACAACCACTGATCTTCCCAAATCTACCAACAGAATGTCCTAAGGATATTTATACAGGATCAGATGTGTTTCGTTGGTGCAAGGACGAGGTGTTCTTTCTTGTGCATAGCGAGTCCGGTCATGACGTCCATCTTTATATCCTCTGGCTTAATCCCTTTAGGTAGACTCCAGTCGAATTTGTAGAGAAGGTTAGCAAAAGGTATCTCTACCATTGCGATCCCAAGATGCATGGCCGGGCACATTCTCCGACCCGAACCAAAAGGTAGGAGCTCAAAATCTTGGCCCTTGAAGTCCACTCCTTTGTGCTCGTTCATGAACCTCTCAGGAATGAACTCATTTGGGTTGTCTCCCCACGCGGCTGTGTCACGAGAAACCGCCCACGCGTTAACCTGAATGATGGTCTTGGCTGGAATATCATAGCCACCGATCTTTGAGTCTGCAATAGTTTCTCTGTGTAGAAGAATAGGGATGACTGGTTCAAGCCGAAGAGACTCCTTGATGACTGCCTTGAGGTAAGGGAGATTAGGTATGTCTTCTTCCGAGACATATCCTTTGTCGCCTGTCACATTCCTCACTTCCTCTTGAGCTTTCTTCATCGCTTCAGGGTACTTTATAAGGTAAGTCATGGCCCATACAACCACTGCAGCCGCCGTGTCAGTTCCGGGCACAACAATATCCTGATGAATATCACAAACAAACCGAGTTAATAACATTTATATAGTTTTTAATTAACTTAAGAGTATTGCAATAAGGGTTAGTTAGAGTTACGAACCAATATCATGGCCTTGATATTTTCGTGAGTGAATTTGACGGAGAAAGGTTGGTCTTTGTAGATCTGCATCAAAAGATCAATGAAACTCTCTGTTTCAGGTTTAGGGCGGTTAGGGTCAAGAGTCTCGTCGAGGAGTTCTTGAAGGTAGGTGTCAAGCTCCTTGAAAGCTTTCTTGAGACGAGCACTGAGACCAGTGAGGTTGTCAAGGAATCCAAAATAAGGGAAAAGGTCGGAGAAAAACAGAGTTCCCAAAAGTGCTTGCGTCTCGTACAAGATGTTTATGAATCTCTTCATCTCAGTGCCGTACTCATTGTAACGCTTCCCGAAAGCTTGTCTACATACGACACAGTTGGTGAAGGACAAGAGAAGCTCACTTAAGTCAACGGTGCCTGATTGGTCTGCGGCTTTGTAGATCTTGTCCATCATCCGTTGGCACTCTTCTTCTCTAACGGGCCGGAAACTTGCGACACGGTTTGGACTGAAGAGGTTCACCATACACATCTTCCTCATCTCACGGTAGTAAGCGGTGTACTGTCCGAAACCAAGGTCACGGCCTTGATAAGACATGGTTTGTTGCCCTTTCAGGAGAGGACGAGCGGTGAAATTGAGGTCTTGAGCCTTCAGTAGCTCCTTGGCTAGCTCGGCCGAGGAGATCACCGCAAGGCGACGGTTTCCGATTTTCATAGTGAAAATCGGGCCGTATAGCTTGGAGAGACGGAAAAGGAAGTGTTGTGGGTTGAATTTCTCCATCTGGTGAAGGTTTCCTATAATAGGAAGACCTTTTGGCCCCGGAGGTAGCCGGAGAGGTTTCTTGGTGGTGCTCCTGAGGTAGAAGAAGGCTGCAGCCGCTACCACACCAGCTATGATCAAGAACAGATCCATTTTTTTGTTTTGACTACGCAAGTCTTGTTTTTCGGATATTTTCTACTTTGTACAAGTGATGGTGTGATTTATATAGCAAGGCTAAAAGTTTTATTGGTTGGCTAGTTTTGTTATTTTTTGACAGGTGACACAACTTCGCCTTGTTTTAAAAACGTGATCTTAGTAGGTAGACGACTTCCTTTGGAATTAAAAATACAATACACGGGTTACTGTCTTACTGAAAGCGAGATTGTTGAAGACTTATCATTTATCAAGCTTAAGACACCGGCAAAATATAAACTCTTAAAAAAGTCTTCATAGTACAGAAAAATATAAACTCTTAAAATTTGATGATATTTTCAATAGTTTTGTTTTCTAAAAATGCGATTACTTTCCGAAAAAGTGTTAAACATCATTAGTTTTTATTAAAAAATCTCACAAACTTTTCTTCATTTATAAATCAAGACAAGTAACAAAATTCGGGTATATTTGAAATTGTAAAACAGCTATGATCGATTTAACGAACATAAAAATGGTAATTTAAAAGCATTTGTAAAATAATTTTTAAAATTGAAAAGATCATTTTCTCCTTTTTTATTGTTCAAAAGACCATTTTCTCCTATGCTATAACGTAAAAATTGAAAAGAAATGTATACTCTTGACAAAACTCTCAATTCTTAATTTTGTAAATTACTTTGTAGTTCAATAATTTTTTTGTTTTTTTTTTTGTGATAACGGAAAGGCTGTTACAAAATGTGTTGAATTTAACAGTGGGGCTCTCAGTGACCCCATTTAGTCAATTTTGTTCAATTAAATGGTACAAAAATTCAACTAATAAATAAAAGGTCTTTCAGAATTTAGATCAATCATCGAAGAACAAAAAAAGAATGTATTTGGAGAAACGACAACGAAACAAGTCCCCAGTGGCAGCGCAGCCACTTTTGAAAGCAAGACCGTCACATTACACCACTTTCTTCATGTGTGGACTTCAATTTGCTAAAAGCCTAAAACCAATCTCATGGGCTTACAAAGGTTACAACAGTCTTACAGAAAAGACTTTATGTTCTAAAATGTTTATTGAGTTAAAAAAATTATTAAAACAGATCTACAAATAGTCAAATTAGTTATTAAACGGCATTTGGTTTTCTGTCAAAGCTTCTACCAACTTATTATTATCCCAGAAAGAAAAACAGTGACAAAAATGATCATCGATCATCATCTTGAAAACTAGTTAAGCTAAAACAGCTCTTAGTCTGATGAACCATAAAGTCTCTATTATTCGTCATCTTCATCCTCTTTTCCTGCAACTTACTAGTTTGATCATCACTACTGTCACCATCACCATCACCATCACCATCACCATCATCATCGTTGTATTTGTGATCGTCTTGGTCAGATTCTTGCAATGCAAGTAAAGGCATGGAATTAGGGCTAATCTTGGAGTAGATGCTGAAAGAGGACAAGGATGATCTTCTCCTTAGCTTATTAGCCACAAGCAATCTTCTCCTCTTGTTCAATGGACTCTCCACTTTCTCAAGATCTTTGGCGTTGTTGGTCGCTTCCATTAAATTCCCAAACGATTTCGATTTCCCTATGTAATGGTTTGATAATCCTCGCCTGTACAAAACTAACTCTCATTATGTTATAACATACAAATTAAATCATATGAGCAGGGAAGCTGTAACATTAAGCTAAGCAAGAAACAGTATCAAGATCATATAGTCTGATCACTGAAATCAAACCTAAATAACAGAGTACTGTTAATTTACTTTCTTTTCAGGTAGATAATTGTGTCTTTTTCTTTGATATTTTGGGCTTCAAAAATCGAATATATATTCAGGCGTAAATAAAAGAATAATTTGATTCTTTTTGTAATCTAATGGATAATAAAAAGAAACGTACTTAATCGGAAGAGAATCTTCCAGAGAGGAACTGAAGGAATCAAGCCATCTTCTTCCTTGTGATGAAGAAACGGCGTCGTCTTCTTCCTCGTTTTCGCTGCTTTCTCCAACCGACGACGAACTCTCCGATAACACCTCCGGCGGAGATCTACCACATCTCCTTAACCCGATCCGGCTAGACAAAGCCGCCGGTACAGCCTGATCCTGCGTCGTGACGCCGCTCCGATCCCTTACCTTACCAATTCCAAAGGTAGAACCTACCAAAACCTCCATTTTCTCAAATCTTCTAGCCTTCACCTCTTCGACCTCGATTCCTCTTGTTTATCCACCAATCGAGCTCAGCTGTCATCAAACGGCGATTCCGGCGTAGGTTAAGAGCTCCAATAGGCGCAGGTTAACAAGTAATAATAAGATAGAGAGACATCAGACAAGACTCCACCGATCGGAGAAGATGGAACCAAAGAAGATAAAAGTAATAAGATATATTACTTACTATTCAAAATATATATCGTAACATACGAATACGTATGACTGACAGTATTTTGTTATAAAAATAGTGCCCGAGGGAAGGATGGTAACGGCGACTTTGACAGTTTGACACGTTATTGGTGACGTGTCGTTAACTGATTGGTTGTGCATCGGACCTTAGCCGGGTTGCTGTCTCTCTCTCCGTTAAACCCGATGCTGTTGATGTACCGATAGTTCGGTGGACGTTATAACACCAGAAACATCTCAACCTTATCCAAAACTCATTACTGATTTTTTTTTGTTTTCTAATTAATCAATTTCTATCGGTGAAACCAGATGAGATTAACTAATTGACAATGTACAATTACTGATAATCTACACGGATTTTACTTTATTAGTTTCTTCTCTTTACAACTGATTTCGTTTGTCGTCAATAAACGCAATTATTTTCTTCGGAAGTGGGGGACCGAAACGAAATTACTATTTGAAATTTCTTATAGTGTTCCACCATATTTGAAATTACTATTTCACCCACCAGCTATTGATTTTGAACAAATTAAATACTATTTTTGGCTCTTGAAATTATCTCTCTTTGTAGCTCGCTTGCCCTGACCGTCGACCATTCATGGCTACCACTCTCAGCTTTGCTCCGGTCTCTTACTTCCCTCGTCCTGCTACAAAATTCCCAAAAGCCCCTCTCAGATTCCCTCTATTTACATCCCTGCCACTCACATCTTCTTCTTCATCTTCTGCCTTTACTTCTTTCTTCCTGGTTAGAAATGAAGCATCTTTGTCTTCTTCGTCCAAGCCAATCCAAGCTCTTACAGAAGAAGCCGTCGATACTTCGGATTTAGCCTCTTCTTCTTCAAAGCTTGTATTTGTCGTCGGCGGCACTGGTGGTGTAGGTACGAACCATCCATTTCATCTACTTAAATGTTCAATTCTGAAATTGGGATTATGAATTTCTCACAGTAAGGTCTACTGAGTGATGGCGAATTATGTGTAGCCAATTTAAGAACCAACCAATTGTTTAAAGTTTTCTCCTTTTTGGTATCAGGGCAACTTGTGGTAGCTTCATTGCTCAATAGGAATATTAGATCAAGGTTATTACTGCGTGCTCTTGATAAAGCAACCAAGTTATTTGGTAAACAAGATGAAAATTCCTTACAGGTTAGGACTTAATCAACATTTAGGATTTATATCTTCTTTTTTCAACCTCATAACATGTTAAAATCCTGTTTATAGGTAGTTAAAGGGGATACTAGAAATGCAGAGGATCTTGATCCATCCATGTTTGAGGTTCGTCTTCTAGCTCCTTTTATGTTTGGGAGGATTTTCACTTGTTCATCATTTGATTTTAACTGATTTGTGTAGGGTGTGACCCATGTGATATGTTGCACTGGAACTACAGCTTTTCCTTCTAAGAGGTGGAGTGAAGATAACACACCTGAGAAAGTAGGTGAGAACATTTCTTTCCAAGTAAGAACGAAAGATCATTTCCAATAGTCTTTTATGATCTTTGTCTTGTTATCTATTATATAAAACAAAGGGTCTCTTCTATGAAATGATTGATTGTTCCTTTGGGGACTATGTGTGGTTCTTTTGTGTTCAAAAAGATTGGGAAGGCGTCAAGAATCTCATTTCAGCATTGCCCTCATCCGTTAAGAGAGTTGTTTTGGTTTCATCAGTAGGTGTGACCAAGTCTAATGAGCTTCCCTGGAGGTGAGACTGCTAATTGGCAATTGCTTTCGTTATGCTATGGTAACTGTAGTGTTGATAAAGTATGTGAAACTGATTGTCTTGTGAATTTCCTTAATCTGGTTGTCTCTACGAGTAATTATATTACGAATGTATGTTTTGTTTGACAGCATCATGAACCTTTTTGGGGTTCTTAAGTACAAGAAGATGGGGGAAGATTTTCTTCGGGACTCTGGTCTTCCATTCACCATTATCAGGTTTGGAATATGTGATAATACTCAAAATGTAGGCAACATATGATTTACTGTATAATGGTGTTTCCTTACCAGACCTGGTAGATTGACTGATGGACCATACACATCTTATGATCTGAATACTTTGCTCAAAGCTACAGCGGGTGAACGGCGTGCAGTTGTTATTGGTCAAGGTGAATTTGAGATTCTTGGATGGTCTTGTAGCACTAAATTTTTGAGATTGCTTGCTTTACATAATGGCTCCTTTTAACAGGAGACAAACTTGTTGGAGAGGTAAGTAGACTTGTAGTGGCTGAAGCTTGCATACAGGCACTTGATATTGACTTCACACAAGGCAAAGCTTATGAGATCAATTCAGTTAAGGTATCGCAAACAGTTTCCTTGATCTGGAACAACCAAATAAACTGGAAATGGGTGTAATATAGTCTTATCAAGAAACATGTCTTTTTTCTTTTTCACAACAAGAAACAGGTCTTAAGGGGTTTCCTGAAAAATCATACCTTTAGTTGATTGTTGAAAATGCTTCAAAGATTGGGTGTTTTTTGATATGTTTGAGAAATGTGGTTTCAGGGGGATGGTCCGGGAAGTGATCCGCAGAAATGGCGGGAGTTGTTCAAAGTTGCAGAATCCAAATGATAAAAAGGACACTGAGAAATGTGTACAGAGAAATAGCGGGACTATAGATATGTGGTCGAATTGTGTATACATATATTCTTCTTTTGGTCTTTGACTTCATCACCACTGTAATAATAATTTATCTATAGAAAAACCAATTTTCTTATTGATCTAGTTTTACAGTCGATGAACAAATCAACTTCAATTCAAGTGCTAAGAAGTCCAACCCAACGAATAGGTTGCAAATAAGACACTTGCTAGCCATTTTAATCTAATCTCAAGGCAAATTCAGATTCCGAGTAGTAAAGAAACAATAGAGAAACTGCTTTTGCTGAATTTTCCTTTATTGTCATAAAATTCATAAAAGTCACAAATGTAGCACAACACTGAGAACAAGAAGATTCAACGGGACAACCCTTCTTTCAACGTCATAGGATTCCCACACTTTATGATCCTGTTCTTCTGGTTAACACATTAAATAGAATAACCTAACCCGCTTGGTCCCTAACATGAAGTCTTCTGAGATTAATGAACTAAAGGGACTTGACCAATGACTAAAAAGCTATACCTGATTGACAGTATTTATATACGTATAACAATACCTCTGCTTCCAGGAGATGGACATCAGACCAATGCGGATACATTTTAATACAACATTTGAGGTGTGAACAGAACACTGGCTTCAATCAGACAACCGCGGAAGTAGTACGCCTAAGGTCAACATCGTTCTTGAGTTTCTCACTTGGCGGTGTTCCTTTGAAACTTCCATATCTCATGGGCTTAGGCATGTAAAGAGAACTGAGTATCTTCTCCAAAGCTACAACTGTGTATCTCACATACTTGCTTGAACTCGCGTCTTTCTCAACCAGTGGCCCATAGTTTTGCATATAGCTTCTGTAAACCGGCACAATAGCCTGAACTATCTGCTGGCAAACTCTATCCCTCAAATCTTTTTCCGCTACGACCCATGTGGCTTGCTTCTTATACATCTCATCAAACGCATCATTGAACGCTTTCAATCTCTTTTTAACAAGATCACGAGCCGTGGCATGTCCACCCGAGAAAAGTATAAGTCCTTCTCGGCTCAAGTGGCTTGGAAGCTTACCCCAACTATCTCTAAGGAAGACAGTGGCGTAATACTCTTTGTACTGTTCATGTTCTTTCAGCCATGAATCTCCTAAATGATCCCCAATCTTCGTACCCTTTAAGTTCTTGTATAAGTGCCAGTGATTGTTCATACCGAAGAAATGAGCAAGCGTTTGATCCGGATACGCTTTCATCCATACATCCAGATTCTGCTCAATGGCTTTGATTATTCTTAACACCTCAGCCATAAGCTGATTATCTTGGAACCTTTCTGATCTCCAGCTCTTATGTATGAGCAGAACCTGAGTTAGTGTTGACTTGTACTTATCTCCAATAAGTTTATTGCAATAATCAGTTACAAAACTGACTAATCTAGGTACACCACCGTCGTTAGGCGGCGGGGTTTGTTTCTGAATCTCTACCTGAACCAGAAGCTCCCAAAAGATTTCCGCCGCACCATCGATTATCCTTTTGATGAGATCCCTTGTGAAGTTTTGGATCTCGATACAAGCTGCTCCACCAAAGAGACGGTTGAAATCTGCTCTCAGTTTGTTCAACGACGTAAAAATATCTAACAGCTTCAGAAGCTTGATTGGATCTTTTTTGCTATCTGTCACAGTTTTCCCAAACTGAAGGAATGCGAGCATACCAGCCTGAGCAGCAATCTTAGAAAAGCAATCCATCCAAACATTCAAACCGAGCCTCTCGAAGACATCGTTGCAAAGCTTGAACTCTGCTTCGAACAGATGCTTAACCGCAAACTCTAAATGATTCCCCCACTGAGCTATATACCCTTCTATACTCTGCACATCGTTGAACTCAGAAACCGAGATATCTAGATAATCTAAGTCAAGCGCTTGAAGACTAGCTCTAACATTCGAGCTCCTCACATCTACGTAAATCGAAATGCACTTGTCGAGTCTGTTATTAGCTCTGAGTCTCCCAAGAATGGCTTGCAGTTTATGAATTACAGTTACAGGCAACTGAGACGGTGCAATGCAAGCCTGATCACCAAGCGATGATGGAGAGGCCATCGGAAGTGGAACACTGTTATCTTTCAAGAGCCTCCGGAACTCGTTTTCCAGCTTGTCTAAAGCAGCATCCCTAAGCCCACCATCGAGACGGGATTGAGATCTCTCTTTCTCTCCTCCTCCACCATCACTATGAAATTCCCCAAGCCCTCTCAAAGATTTCTTCAAATTCATAAGATACTTCTCATCAGCAACCTTGTGATCGTTAAGATACTCAACTATATCTTCCAACCACTGGATAGCTAACCCACAATTCTCCCCTAGAAACTTCAATGCTTCTTCTAACCGCTTCAGCACGGCTAAATAACCCGAAAGATCGTTCTTAGGCTCTGATAACAAAGACTTCTCAAGTCCATGTACAGCATCAAAGACCTTAAGCACAGCAGCTGCAGGACCAACAGCTCGGTTAATGTTACCACCAACATCCTTAAGAGCTTCTCTATCAGCTCGTATGGGCCTGACGGCAGCTTCAAGCGAGGGCAATCTCTCCTCAATCTCATCAAACCTAGGACCAGTTTTTCCCAAAGCTAACCCAATGGCTTTAGATTTCTCAAGACTAGATTTTAAAGACTTCCTTGCAGCTATCAAGCTCTGAATCCGTCGATCCACCCCAGTAGACTCCGTCATTATTAAATTCAATCAAAATAAAACCCTAGAAAACCCAGAAAAATCTCACTCCAATGAAAGCAATCAATCTTCCAAACTTTATTCCTAATAAAAACCAAGACTTTGGAGATAATCGATTCAGAATCAGATGCAAATCTGTTTTGCATCAAACACTTTCCTCTTCTTTTTTTATTCACCCTTGCTCTTTTTCTTGGACAACTTTGATGATAAATCAAACCAAACCCAAAAACCTACTTAGCAACAAATACTCACAAACAAACCCAGACACAGAAATTTCCACAGCTACCAAACAATCCCTGATAAATGAAAGCAGAAGTTTCCCAGAAAGGAAGTCACTTTTTGACTGAGACACTCAAACAAAAGAAATCGAGTAGAGAGAGATAAGGTATTCTACTTTATTGGGTCGCCGGCGAATCGATAGTTTGGCGGAAGAATCGAAACGGTGTGAGAGTTTGTCCAGAGAGAGAAATACCCAGGAAACCAAGAAAAATAAACAAAAAACGATTAACGAAGAACTAGCAAAAGAAAAATACTAAATCGGAAAGAGAAAACTGATGAAAAAAGAGAAACTTTTTTTGTTTTTCTTCCACAGTTTTTTTTTTTTTTTTCTTGCGATGCCCGACGAAAACTGCCAAAGTGCATGACAGAGGAGCACAATGTTTCACAGCATCACTTGAATACTTGTTCGGTAAAATACTTGCTAAAATAGTATAGTACACAAATTAATCTAATTTTAATAACATAACTTTTTTGTTTAATCACTGAATTTTTGCTTTTTCTGTCAAGAAATTTATGCTTAATTTGTGTTCCAACTTTCCCATTTTTTTTTTATTAAATGCGTTTAGATTTTCCGAATCATTTTTTGTTTCCAAAGATTCAAACAGTTAGTTTCATATAGAGTAGACTTGTGATCGTCTGCTTTAAATGGTAGTTTACGACATTCAACTTTGTGGTAACGTAAATAAATCACTTGTACTTCAAAACATAAATGAAAATACTACTTTTATTTGCAAAAATCGCAGTAACGTCTAACGTTCCAGAATAAATTTTAGTATTTTACATTGATCATTTGTAATTTTTTGAATTGTGATGATAGTTTTGTCATCATCTACTTTTCATATTTTATTTGTGTGTGTGCATATGGATGATCACTAAAATTGTAGTTGTTAGCTAATTTTGTTTATTCTGAAATAATGTATTTGGGCCAGCGATAGGATTTCAGATTTAAAATTACGAAAATGCACGTATTCTATATATATATACAACTTTGTTTAAGATTCACAAAGAGATTATATTTAGTCGGTCCATGTGTTATGTATGACGAGGATATATTGTTGGTTCATCTGTTATGTATGACTTCGCCTTGGATTTCAATTATGATGTATATTGCCGCATGGAATAATGTTTTGAAGAGATGAATATTTTTCACCTCTATGTTTTGGCGGAAATAACTTAAGTGGTAATCTTCAGTGATTTATGCGAGAGTTATAAAATGAACCCAAATCTAGATGCATTACGTGTGTCATATATGGACTCATGTCTATAGACTATATAGCCTTACATTTCCGCCAAACATAGATGTCCATATTTCAAGACTCTTGCAAATACAAAACAGTGGTTTCTAATTTAAAACTAATTGATAATTTAATAGTAGATTGATTAATGCCAACTGTATAGTACGGGTTGAAAGCACAACACTATTCACGAGACTCGTCACTTTTTCGTTGTGTCTGTCCATCTTGAGGTGGTCTTTGATCAACTTCACTCTTTGAACCGTAATGACCTTCTTTCCGAGCAGGGTCGATCCAACGTTTGTGGATGCTCTATCCAATCCCAACATATAAACAGTGTGTCATTTTTACATGTTATTTTGTAAATACTGAAAAAATCCTTAAACTGATCTGTTTTTCTCTTTTTCAATTTTGACCATAAATATGAATGAGGTCTAAGTCTCCCTTTGCCTTTACTTTGAACATGACTTGTCTCCGTACTTTCAGCAGCTTATAGTCGTCGACGTCCACGTAGAAAGATGGGTCGTCGAACTCGTTGTCGTATGGAGCTAATGCCTGTACGAAGACGTATGCTTGTATGGGTTGACTTTTAATTTGTCACTTCTCCTCAACGTACGGCTAAGATAGAGCAGTGTTACATATTGTAAGGAAGAAGGAGGCACCTAAAGCCTTGGCCATTTTTTATTTTTAGCCTTGTTTATGTGTTTGGTGATGTATTTTGCTGATATGTGTGTGTTTGTACATTTTTTTGTTGTAAAAATTTGAACACATATCAGCAAAATACATCACCAAACACATAAACTACTTTATAGATAGAGAAATTTTTATTTGTTTTTTTAAACATTTATACTCTTGATTGAATGTATCTAAAGTTGCGTTTATTAGGATGAAAACATTAAATTGTTTGTGATCAATGCCATGTTTGTTTCCTCTCACATAAAAAGGAGTAAATTACTTTCACTTTTTTGAATTTTAGTGATCCTAACGAATTACACAAACAAAATAGAAATAAAACCAGTTTTTATTGGTTGACCAAATTAAAGTATACTATAACAATTTCATTTGTCTCATGTTGAAGAGTTTCCCGGTAAAAATACTAGTAAAGGTTTTCACAAAGGCTTATATCTCATAATGAAACAAATTTTAGTGTAATACTGCTAGAGGCTTCGCTTTAATCCAAAGATAATCTGAATCTCAGCCAAGTTTGAAACTAATGCTCAAAGAACTGGTAATAGTGTAGCTCTTGCCTCTTGGTATTACTTTTAATTGCGAGTTTTTTTTGTTTTTGTACTATTTAAAGGTGTCCAAATTTTTTGGTTTTGAAAGATTTTGCGGAGAAAAGACACAGGGACATTTGTGGCGACCAAAAAGGCTTACAAGCTCTTTGAAAATCTCAAGTGAGGATTTTTATGTACCACATGATTTGGTGTGGTCGTCTTTGTATACATGTAATTGATTGTGTATCCTATTTTTTGTTGGTGGGACAAGTAGTAATGGTCTTGGAATTTTCCTTCCTAACTAGAAACTGAAACTTTGTCCCATTAAAAAAATATGAGTGTTTCGTTCCCTTAGTGAGAACTTGTCCATCTCTAAATTTGTATACAACGTGCTAAAGTGTTCGTCTTAAGGATCGATGTTGAAATATAATAGTAGGAAATGGTCAACCGTCAACCGATGATATGTCATTTTGAAACATAAGTCGGTAGATAACAAATGACAATTTGACACGAGAAAAAAATAGATAGTAATTGTCAATGTACTAGTATTAGAGTATGAAAAAAGTTTAGTCAAAAGAAACTTCGTCCAAGTTCAGACGGCATAAATTAATGTAGTTGACCCTCCTTAACTTGTCTTTTGGATTTTACATTTATTTAGAAAACTCAAATTCATTATTTCAACACCAAAACCCAACCAACTCATTAAGTACTCATTGACTTTGTAATCATTCACCATTTAGTCAACTTTACTTTCGAAAACGATCCAACGGCCACCAACTCATTTACATGATTAAAGAAACAAAACAATGAATAATGAAAATAAAATGACGAGCAGAAGTCTATATCATTTGGTGCGCAATTAATTTTATAACCTCTACGGCTCTACCTAATACCCATATCTGCTAAATGCTAATCATCAATAATACTATGAAACATGAACCACGATTAATTTTGTCTAATTAAAATATTCTTTAGTTAAAAATTTACAAATCAATCCCTCTAAGTACTCAAAAAAATCAAAAAACAATACACCAAAAGTCGTCAAGCCGAGGCAAACACCAAATCATTAACGCCTGAAGCAGAAATATTCTCCTGCATCGCGGATTGGTTGTGACGGTGCTCTCCTTCGTACGTCACGATAAGCATCGCTGGATCATCTAATGCTCGTTCCACGTGTTTCCTAGCTGGACATCCTCTGAATGTACTGCACTTGTAGTAACCACTGGATTACAACAATCAAACAACTTAACACCGTTAGATGTTTCGCTCGCGATTAGTTTTTAAAATCAACGGTGAATAATAGACGAGTGTACGATAGTTACCGTGGGTGTGGTGAGCCTTTGATCGGTTTTTGTCCGTACTTCCTCCACGAATATTCGTCCGGTGGAATATCGGCGATCTTTGCACTTATCGCCGGTACCCTCACGGTTCTCTTCATCCGATTCTTTCTGCTTCATCAAATAAAAATTAAATAGTATTAATTAACGAACAAGACAAAACTCGGGTTTTTATAAGTCAACGATCAAAACTCGGGTTTTTAATAGAGCTTAACCGTCTCAAGTCATTGTCATATTTCCATACCATAATGGTATGACCGATATTTTAAGCAACCAGATCGATAACCGGGAAAGTATTACTAACCGGGAATATATTTACCTAACTGAATTATTAGTAATTAAATAATATAGCGACGGTAATAGTCAACTATGGGTTGAAATTTTTGACATTAAAATAACGGAAGTGCGTGGGTACTGAGTAGTTGTTAAAGCGACAGGTGGGTGACGTAACAATACCTTTTTTTGCAATGGCACTTGCCGTAGCCGGAGCCGGAGATTTTGCCGGAGAAACTCTCAGAGTGCTCGTGTTCGAGGCATCTCTTTCTGTAAGGACGACCGGCTAACGGTGGCTTTCCTGAGGAAGTCACAGGCTGCGACGGAGCAGACGCGAGAAAGATTTTTCCGTTGGAGACGCTGCCGTCGCCGGTTATCGCCGACGACATGTAGGAAGAGTTTAAAGAGACGCTGAAGTTTTCCTTGGAGAATTCCAGCTCGGAGCTCTTGGATTTGGAGGCGAAGATGCTGGGTTTAGAGAAATCGAGTGTTACGCTCGGCTGATTCGAATGAACGAAGCTCGAAGGAGTCACAACCGATGGTGGAGGAAGATTCGTGGGTGTTCTCGCCGGCTGAGAAACAATCGGAGTCTCCGACGGAGCAGTTTTAACGATCCGAGGGAGTGGAGGAGATATTACAGGGGATGAGTGAACTGGTCCGCGTCTGAACCGGGCGTGACCGGTTCGGTTAAGAAGAGAAATGACCTTTTTGAATTTATTGACGGTGTAATCAGTGATCTCGGAGCAGTCAACGTTGTGTTGTTCGGGGCGGTTAGAGAGGACACGAATCAGATGTTCCATACTTTGAAAACCTTGCGATGCAGCCTCCTGAATAGCCGTTTGATCATCCATATTGGGGAAACGCATTAGATCGACGGCCATGATGATCTCTTCTTCTTTTTTTTTTTCTTTTCTTGTGTGCTGGTCTTAGAGAAACGAGAGGAACTTTAATTAAAGAAGATGAGAAGAGAGAAATGGTGGGATGAGAGAAGAGAGGAAGGATGGCGTGATATAATAAGGGGAAAGGAGGAGGTGACCGGGTCAGATTTATGAGATTTTTAGTCAAACCGGGAAGGTTTTGATCTAACGGCTGTGATTGAGTTGAGGATTTCCACGGAATAAAGCAATCAAAGTTTGGTCTCCTCAAGTTCGAGGTTACTGGGTCCCACCTGGCATCCGAATTTTATCGTTTCTTCAAAATAAAGATATTTTCAACCAAAAAAATCTTAATAATGGAGGACGGACAGATATATATGGAGTAATAAACAAACACTCTGAACAAATATCAATAAGAATCTCATTACTAGTATTATTTACGATATTGTTATCTTTTAAGTACAAAAATTTAGCTTAATCAACGGTAAGGAGAACCGGAGAAAGAAGTTTCCATCAAGTACGTAAAATGGAGTATAAGTTAGAAATTGATGATAAAATTAAAAATTGTCAATGATACATTCACACAATGGACAAAGAGGGCCAGCTGGATTTTGGTTGAGGCAAGAGAAGGAAGAGTTGTCAACGAGACAGGGATGATTTATTAAAAATAATAATTGATACATTTGACTTTTTTTAGCTTTTAATTATATTTTCTGTTTGTTCCAATTTGAATCTTCTGTATTCTTCCAAATTCTACAGACTTTAATATATTTGTCAACTAGATTCTTAATTAACTAATTCGATAGGTTGCCTGTTAATGCTTTCCATAACAATAATTTGACTTTTAGTTCTTAGCAACAGTAGTTATTTATTACTTGTACTACTAGTCTACTACTATATTACCCATAAACAACAAGAACTTTTCATACTAGCATTCTAGAAACTGTCTTCACTTGACATTATAAGAAGCGAACCCTTTACTATTAATTTACCTAATTCTTCTACACACCTTGTGAAACAACTAATTATCATTCTAAGTAAATACTAGCATGTGAAAAGAAAAGAAAAAAAAAAGTAAATACTAGTAGCAATAATGGTTTGACTAAGGATTTTAAAAGTCCACTAGAACAGCGATTAGTGAATACGACAAAGGAGGGGAAAAAAGCTGACTATATAAAAAAATTAAAGTAGATAAAAAGAGGGATTATCATTTCTTTCTTTAAACACAGAGAGAGTTATTGACCACCTCGGTAACCGGGTGGTCCCGTTACTCTTACATGAACCATCAGATTTTGTAAAGTAGATCCAACGGTGGATTTGTGAATACTAGTGTTGACTATGTTTTACTTCTTCTATTTTGTAAAACGTATCGTTTTAAAAGTATGAACACAGATTAAAAAAAATTAATTTGTTAGTTTTTCAAAAACAAAAACATCATTAACTCTATATCTAAACATAATTCAACCAATAGCAAATTAAATTACAGAAAAAATTGAAAACGACACTCTTTGTAAAACAAAAATAAATCTCTACAACGACACTTTTTCTGAAACGGAGGGAGTGATTTTATGAGCCTAAAAAATCTCAAGCCAACTATTAGGTTCTCCTCACGTGTCGACTTTGTTATGTCTCATACATATTGAAATTGTAGCTGTCCCGTTTCTTACGAAAAATAAAGGAAAATGTTGCTAAAATATTTAGGTTTATGAAGAATTGTTATCAAGGAATGAATAAAAGATATCAGAAAATGTATCTAGTGAAATAAAACATAAAATTTATTATCAATACTATTTTGGAGTATTATTAGTCCATTGGCTAAAAAAACAAATGTTATCACTTCGATTTTAATCATAGTTCTTTTTCTGTAAATATATTAATTATATTATGGTATACTCCCTCCGTTTTTAAATAGTTATCGTTTTAGAGCTTTTTTGTTTTAAATTAGTTATTGTTTTAAAGTAATAATATAATTTATTCCAATAACTACCCAAATTACCTTCATTTTATTAAACACAAATTATTTGTAAATAATTATTTGTCATTTTTATGAGGTTAATATAGTCATTGTATACTTTTTTCTTAATTTGTCAAAATACAGTTAAAACGACAACTTTTTAAAAACAGATGAAGTATATGTTTTGGAAATTAGTCTGGACATCAGTTTAAAATTCTTAGGTTATTAGAAAAAATAGAACGTGTTGTGTGATCATGAACGTGTTATGGCTATATGGGTGGAGAATTGAAGAAACCATGGATTGTTATTTAAAACACTTTCTGTTGTCAACGATTAAATTATAACATGGGTTAGTTGACCCGACCGAGTTGTATTATTATTGTCGTGCACGTCTATTATCTATAAATTCTATATAGTTAAAAAATCTCAATGATCATCCATTCCTCCTACTGATCATCCTTTTTTTTATGTCTGAATGTGTTATGATAGTTTTTAATCATTTTTTTGTCCGGATGAAAATATCAAATTCAATTAAACACTGGAATAGTCATATAAAACTTATCTAAGATGTTTTTTTTCTTCTTCTTAATTTAGAAATATATAGCTCTAACATTAATTTGATTTGTATATGATGACTATATAATACATAAATAATTTTACATTATATATGATACGTATACATATATGCATACAAATATTTGTTTATTCAATAATTATTATTCTATAATATGGATGGTGATTGGTGATCAGGATGATACTCGCTTTTGGATGTCGAAGTTACCACATTCATCACTAAAACATATAAACCGAGATACGGATAGCCTTTCTAGTGAAATTTCGATAATAACTTCCTTTGTATCAAATTTTCACTTAACCACCAATTTATCTGGTTAACTATATATGTGTATCAGTCTTTTATAGTTTAATGAATGAAAGTTACATGTTAAAAAAAAAATTATTGTTACAATTCGAATGGAACCCGTCGCGCGCGTCTTGTTGAACCCCGTTGTCTAAGAAGAAAAGGTTCGGGCCGAATGTTTTAACTTTGTTAAGAGTCAACGTAAAGATAATAGACATGGATTTATTCTATAAACATTGACCGTTTATACACGGATTTAACACGCATTTGAGAAATGAATGGCTCTTATCTTTACTTTTTGACTAAAATTATTCTCATATTTTGTTTATGCTAATCATGCTATCAATGTCAATATTTCAGTACTATTTATATTGACAGGTTTGTCTGATATTTGCTTTAACAGAAAAAAGTTAAGTGTGATTTTTTTTTTTCTTTCCATCAGTTCTTTAAACAACAAATCTTATGATTAGATATATATAACTAAAGAGGTTGTTACATAAAGAGACAAATCTGAATTGATAAACAAAAAATAATACAAGTAATTATGTAATAGAGGTTATTCTAGTTTATTAATTAGTTTTGTTTTGTAAGTCTAAATGGCAGTTTAATTGCACTAATCCATGCATTATCTTGTCTACTATGGTACGCATGTTGTAGACTTGTAGGTTATCAGAACATTGAAAGAAAGCCGTAAGAAAGAATATGTAAAAGAAAAATGTAAAATGAAAGTGGAATCCAATGTGGAGTTCAACTAGATATTATATTAACGTATTTTTGGATGTAACGTTGGGTGTCAAATTACTTTGCTTTATATTGTTCACTTTAACGTCTAAACAAGAAGCAGCACATGGTGTCTTGGAAGATGAACTATATAACTATAATCTTTCACAAAACAGAAAAAAAAAAAGATGAACTATATAACTTTTGTTTTTATATAAAGGAAGATTCAAACCAAATTAGTCGATACTTTTTTTTTTTTTTTTTTTTTTTTTTTTTTTTTTATTTTTGAACTAGTCGATACTTATAAGTTACTAATATCTAGGAGTTTGTGGATCGCCTAGTATATTTGCCGTTTTAACAAATTTACAATAACCAATAAGGCAAGGCAATAATAATCATAATCTAATTCCCAGCATCAAGATGACTCATTCAACTACTGAATCACACCAAGTGATTTTTGGTTTAATGATTTCGTTAAAGAATTAAGAACAAAAATGCTGACAATAAATTTTTGGGTTCAAATCCATTTGGGAGGAAAAATGTTTTGAAATTGTTTTCTCATATACGAAAATTTAAAACTTATGATTCGAACTTGCGGTTATAATAAAAATAAAAAACTACTGAATCATCATCATTAGGAAATTTTATTATTCTAATATCTAACGGAACATATTTCTAGCCCACCAAAGAGTATTTTAAAAAGTTTATATGCTTGACTTTGTGTTAAAATATGCAATTATGATGAGAGGAACCTCTTACATAAATATTCCAATCAACTAGAGACATTTGGTAAAGATTTGATTCTGGTCAATAAATATATGGAAACATGCTCCATATGCTTTCATATCTCACATATAATAAACGAAGACGAATATATATCGCTATCGTGGCAGGTTCAATTAGTTTAAGAGGTTTCACCTCCATGGCTCCATCCTTTTTTTTCTCTTTTACCACCAAAGATAAAGCTTTTTTTTTTTTTTTTTTTTTTTTTTTTTGNTCTTTTGTGCAAAGAGATAAAGCTTTGTATTTGGTATTTGAAGGGATTTTCTCTCTCAGAAACCTTTGGTTTCGTTACGAGTCTTATGAGAGAGGAGCAAATTTGGGTCGATTCTTTTTGAATATATTGGGGTTCTATATTAACTAAAGCTGAAAAAAATATTTGCACTCCACATTTGTTCTAAGTTCTAACATTGCTTGGTTATATGAGATTTTTGGCTTACTCTTGCAGATTATTACACATTTTCGTGTGTCAAATGTTAGACATGCCATGGATCTTACAACTAAGGAGTGCATACAGTTTGAATTGTGTAAACCTTAATAATCACCAGCTAACAAGACAAATTTGTAAGGAGAGTGCATATTAACTCATTGAGCCTATAATTTTGAATTGTCATCCACAATTTTTTATATAAATTTAGAATACTATTTCATTATCTTGTCTACTATTTTTAAAATCATCCACAACATTTTTTTTTTTTTTTAAAGTTACATATCTAGACCTAAAACCTATTTTAAAGATCAGGTCGGATGGAATTCCGAGTTTTGGACCTAGTTGATATGTCTGTCTTAATGTTTTTTCTAAAAGAATATTTTAGGACCAAAATTGGTGAGTAATTTGGTTATACTTTTAATGGGTCTGGTACAAGACAAGTCAGTCCATTGGATAAATTTCCAGATTATCCGGGTCGGGTCGAATTAAATCACCCGATCCAAAAGGATTATCCCCGTTGCTTCTTGCTTGCCTTGCCAATCGTTTGTTTCGGAGCCAACAGAAAAAGAAAAAGAAAAATCATGGCGAGACTCTTGGTCTCTATTCCTATGCAACCCACACAAACAGTCTTCTTGGCGTCTACTTCTCAGCCGCTATTTCCGTCACCGGCGAACAATTTCGTCGACGGAAGCGGTGGTGGAGTCGGGGGATTATGTATTACCCGGAGAATAAGAGAGAGTTCCGTTGTGGCGCGAGCAGGGCCTAGTACGAGTAGCTACTTGCTCGCGTTCGCCATTCCTGCTACTCTTATTGCAGCCACTGTCTTCACTTCAATCAAAATCGCTGATAAGCTCGACGAAGATTTTCTTGAGGATGTAAGATCGCCGTTTTCAAATCTTTGTCATATCTATTCAATTCGATGTTTTACCTTCTTGTTCTAGAGAATTTGGGGGAAACTTTAAGTAATGATATTACCCAGTAGAGCTAATTTTGAATTTTGGTGTTTTAAAGTTCTTGAATTATGTCAAGTGTGGTATGCATTCTGATAGAATTGGATCTCTGTGATAAATCACATACAACAAATAGTCTCTTTTTCTTGTATCTAGCCTGATTCTATCTATCCATTTGGTCTTTAAAATCTAAAAGCATATATTATCAACCGCTTTAATTTTTCCTTTTTTTCTGCAGATTGCGTTGAACCAAGCAATAAAAGCAGCAGAAAATGGAGAGAATGGTGATGGTGAAATCTCACTGGACGATGTGATTCAAGAACCTGTGCTTCAACGAACCCGTAATCGGCCTAAACGCGAAGTTTAAAAACACACTCACACACACACACATATAAGCTTCTTCAAGGATCCGATGACTGTGTAATACATGCTGTGTTTTGTATAAGGATGCAAGCTTGTAGCCTTCCTAGTCCGTCCCATTTATAGTTGTATGTAGTTAAATGAAATCACATTACCGTTTTAGATTTCGAGGAGGTAACTGTCTACTTTGTTGTCTGCGGTAAATTTGTAATTTTGGAAGAAGTAGACGGGTTTATTTGTTATTGGCTTCAATTGACCAAGTACCAATTGGGCTTGTAGGCCCAGTTTTGAGTTGTCTTTGTAACTTATTGAACTAGTGTTTTAGGAATTTTCTTGTTCGCTTCAAATCGACGTCTGCGTGAGGTTGAATCGTGTCGCGTTTCTAGCAGTTTTTTTGGTTCTTTCCATTTTCAAACGAACGAGACACACCAGCTAAAAGGCCTTTTGCGTTAGATCTAAGGAGAAAGCGACGTATCGGTGATTCTCTACGGAAGGAGATTAACGACGCGGCGAGTAAAGTCGATTTCAGTCTCCTTGCAGTTTTTCTCTTCGACGGATCGAGGGTATGTTTTAGCTCAGTTTCGGGATTTTTAAGCATCGTATCGAATTGTTCTATTTTATGTGCAATTTGATCTCTTATTGCGGCTGTTGGATACGGGTTTGGATTTAGCTTCTGTCTTCTTTTCAATGGGTTTGTGTTTCTATTGAATCTGGAGATTAAATTCCCGTTTAGTTGCCGCCGCACAATTTGTTACTTTTAATGAGCAAGCTTTTCAATTGGGTTTTTGATTTGTGTTGTTCAGCCACTATTATATTGTGTCGGTGCTCTGTGATATCATATAAGTTTTGTGAAAATTAGCTTAGTTTTTGTTTTTGTTGGATTCTGCCTCAATCAGGAGGCACGAACCATGGTGATCCAAATTTAGTAGTGATCTACGAAGATTCATTGTGGGAACAAGAGCAGAGTGAATCGAATGGACAAGAAAAACAATCGTACCGATCCACTTGCTGCTGGGCGCCAGAAGGTTAGCTTCGTTGTCCTTAAACCAGTCTACTGTTTCATTTCCTTCTTGAAAACCATCAGTCAAGCAGGAAAGGTTTCTGTGTGCGTATCGTCTAAGTTCGTAGTTGAGGAGGAACAATTGAAGCCTGGTTTCTTGAAAATTGTGATCGTTCTTCTTTTCAGTAAACAAAGAAGTTGGAAAATATTCTGATATTTTTCATGCATAACTTTTCCCAACTCATCCCCATAGTATACTTGATTACTTGTTCTGTCTTGATTTATATAGATAGGGAAACATTGGACGCAAATGTTTTAATTGCTTTGTTTCTTGACCTCATTTCAGCTTCAACAATTTCGTCAAAAGAAGGCTGACAGAGGCACTGATCAGAAAAAGGACTCCAAAGGCAGTACAAGCCAAGGAAAATCCTCCAAAAAATCTGGTAAATCTGATAAGCATGAGCGTAAACCTGACACAAGTGCTGTCGGTGATGAGCCAGAAGCTCCGTCCCATGTGGCTGCAGGAGGATCTACCTCTCATGTGAATGTTGGTGACGCGGTTGTCGATTCTCCACAAACTTCTGCAAATACAAAAGCTCACGAATATGTTTCAGTCCATGGTTCCTCATCAGAACCTGATACGCCTCGGTCAGGAAACATCACTTCTGATGATGGATCTCAAGTGAGAAAAGAAGTTGTTAATTCTGAAAATGCTATCAGTCTATCATTATCCACTGAAGAAGATAATATGAAGTCTATCAACAGTGGAGTGGCTGGCACAGTAGATTCTTTGACATCCGACCCTGCAGAGCCTGAGAAGGGAGTTACACATGACGATGCATCAAGTAATGTTGACGGAATCTTTGCTCTTTCTGGAAACATAGCTGAGGGGGAAGGAGTTGAAGTTGAAAGTGGGTCTGGGAATGTGGAAAAGCCGCATCAGCCATCCTCTCTCCATGAATATATTCCTGATGTTTCCTTGATTCGTGCAAGGGGAGATCAGGTAACTGATGTAGGTTGTTCTCTCCTTCTCTTCATGCTTCTCTCTTCAATCATTTTCTTTATTACTTTTTCTTTGATAGGGGTATAGGTCTATGGCATGCGACCTTTTGATGTATAATTCAATTCTCATTTGTTTCTGGGTAGGGGAAATGCAGGAAGAAGATGGTTCACACATGGAGCAGTTTTCTGAATCATCTGCAAAGGCAGGTGTGGATAAGATTGCAACTGAAGAAAGGCAAACAAGCTATCCAGCTGTTGTGGATTCATCTGCTTCTCCTTCACACTTTTCAGAGGGATCCTCAGTTACATTTGATTCAGTTGAACTAGAAGGAATAAATGGTACTATTAGAAGCCAACAGACTAGAGAAGCTGCAGAGCTGAATGAAGAGAAACCAGAAACATCTATTGATTTTCCTAATAACAGAGATCACGTGCTTTCAGCTGAACCTGAGGAAAGCTCTGTTGCAGATATGGCTTGTCAGCTGCAAGTGCCTGAGGGCGTCAGTATATCTGGACTTTTGAGCCATGAGGAACCTGGTAAAATTGACACATTGAATCTACCTGGAGAAGTTTCTGTTGCTCATGTTCATGAAGGCCGCTCAGTCAGCTTCTTACAGCTTATGGATATTGTACAAGGACTTGGACAAGATGAATATCAAATTTTGTGCAACGCAAGAGAGGCTGCTTCCAGTACTGAACCGGGAACAAGTTCGTTGGAGCGATTAAGAGAAGAACTGTTTGTTTCAAGTACCATGGAAGATATACTCCATGTGCAACTCACAGAACAATCTCATCTACAAAACGAGTTTGATCATCAACATAACCAATTGGTAGCTGAAATATCACAGCTTCGTGCATCATATAATGCGGTGACAGAGAGAAATGATTCTCTTGCGGAGGAACTATCAGAGTGTCAGTCTAAACTCTATACTGCTACAAGCTCAAATGAGAAGCTTGAAAAGCAGCTTCTTGCTACAGAAGCACAAGTGGAGGACTTCACTGCTAAGATGAATGAGTTGCAGCTTAGCCTAGAAAAGTCCCTGTTGGATCTATCTGAGACGAAAGAAAGGTTAATCAATCTTCAGGTGGAGAATGATACGTTGGTTGCAATTATTTCTTCCGTGAATGATGAGAAAAAGGAACTTCTTGAAGAAAAAGAATCCAAGAACTATGAGATTAAGCATCTTTCATCTGAGTTATGCAATTGCAAGAACCTGGCGGCCATACTAAAGGCAGAAGTTGAGCAACTGGAAAACACTATTGGTCCATTGACAGATGAGAAGATAAATCTTGTGGATGAAAAGTATAGTTTATTGGGTGAGGCAGAGAAGTTACAGGAAGAACTGGCAAAGTATAAGACATTGGTCACCCTGCAAGAGGTGGACAATTCAAACATAAGGGAGACGCTTTCGTTACTGACAGGCCAGCATACAAAGTTTGAAGAGAACAACGTACATCTCAGAGAAGAAAACGAGAAAGCACATCTAGAACTGAGTGCACATCTGATCTCGGAGACTTATTTATTGTCCGAGTATTCCAATCTAAAGGAAGGATATTCTTTGTTGAATAATAAGCTCTTGAAGTTTCAAGGGGAAAATGAGCATTTGGTTGAGGAAAATGATAAACTTATACATGAACTTCTTACTCTTCAAGAGCGTACATCAGCTGTACAAGAAGAGCGGACTCATCTAGAAGTTGAATTAAAAGAAGCAATAGCGCGCCTTGAGAAATTGGCTGAAGAAAATTCATCTCTTACTAGCAGCATCATGGTAGAAAAAGCTAGAATGGTAGACATTGGTAGCGAGGATGTTTCAGGATCGATCAATCAGGCAATTTCTGAGAAACTTGTTAGAAATTTAGAAGTCGGGGATAGTAAACAGAGTGCATCTTTTCTTGAAAATACACCATATACAAATAAGGAAGAGGTCATGGAAGATACTTCTGAGTTTTCTGCCTTGAAGAAGAATCTAGAGAAGGGGGAGAAAATGGTTCAAAACCTTGAAGAGGCAATTAAGCAGATCCTAACCGATTCTTCAGTGAGTAAATCTAGTGATAAAGGTGCCACGCCAGCAGTATCAAAACTGATTCAAGCTTTTGAGTCAAAGCGGAAACCAGAAGAACAGGAATCTGAAAAAGCACAGATAACTGATGATTTATCGGAAGCAGACCAATTTGTTTCTGTGAATGTACAGATTAGAAATTTGAAAGGCTTGCTTGATCAGTTACTGTTGAATGCTAGGAAGGCTGGTATACAATTCAACCAGTTAAATGATGACAGGACATCAACAAATCAAAGACTCGAGGAGTTAAATGTCGAGTTTGCATCTCATCAGGACCACATTAACGTTCTGGAGGCAGATAGTATTGAGAGTAAGATTTCATTTGAAGCTCTGAAGCATTATTCGTATGAGCTGCAACAAAAGAACCATGAACTTGTGCTTCTCTGCGAATCATCAAAGCTAAGAAATGACAGTATCGGTGTAGAAAACACGGAGCTCAATAAGAAACTAAAGTCTTGCTTATTGAGAATTGATGAGCTTGAAATTCAGCTGGAAAACTTACAGCAGAATTTAAGTAGCTTTTTGTCCTCAATGGAAGAACAGTTAGTGGCCTTGCAGGATGAATCTGAGAGGGCAATGATGCTAGAACATGAACTGACATCAGTGATGTCTGAATTTGGTGAAGCAGTTGCGAGGCTTGATGATTGTCTACTCAGATCTGGCACTTCTGGAGATCATGTTGGCTTAGATATGACCAAGCGCATATCTGGTTCTGTTGATGTGGCTGTAAAGGTAATTAACAACCTGGAGCAAAAACTAGAAGCTGCTTATTCGAAGCATGAGTCCACCTTAAACAAATATGAGGAATTGAAGCAGAGTTTCAATACTCTGTTTGAGAAGAAAGAATTTGCAGCTTCTTCAATGCAGAAGGTCTATGCTGATTTGACGAAATTGATTACTGAATCATGTGGGTCAGCGGAAATGGCCAATCTTGAAGTTGAAAATTTAGCTGTCTCTGATCCTTTCAAGGATGGTAGTTTTGAGAATCTGATGGAGGCTGTGCGAAATATTCTTTCAGAGAGGCTTGAACTTCGGTCTGTGATTGATAAGCTACAGTCGGATTTGTCGAGTAAGTCAAACGATATGGAGGAACTGACGCAGCGAAGCCTTGATTCCACTACACTTCAAGAGTTAGTTGAGAAGGTTGAGGGTGTTCTGGAACTTGAAAGTGGAATTAGTTTTGAATCTCCTAGCTCACATGTGGAGTTTCTTGTTTCCCAAATTGTTCAGAAGTTTATAGAAACTGAGGAATTGGCTATTCTCCTCAGAAAACAGTTAGCGGCCAAGGAGAATGAGTTGATGGAGATCGAGGAGAGTTTACTGCACCATAAAACTGAAATAGGTGGTCTCAGAGAAAATTTAACCCAGGTGGAGGAGTCCCTTGTGGCTGTACGATCTGAGTTACACGATAAATCTAATGAACTTGAACAATCAGAGCAGAGGTTCTTGTCAACTAGAGAGAAGCTTAGCATAGCTGTTGCTAAAGGAAAAGGTTTGATTGTTCAACGTGACAATGTCAAGCAGTCGTTGGCCGAAACCTCTGCTAAACTGCAGAAGTGCTCAGAGGAATTGAATTTGAAGGACGCAAGGCTTGTGGAAGTTGAAGCAAAACTTAAGACCTATACGGAGGCAGGTGAACGTGTGGAAGCATTAGAATCTGAGCTTTCATACATCCGAAACTCAGCTACTGCACTGCGAGAATCTTTTCTTCTCAAAGACTCTCTGCTTCACAGAATAGAAGAAATTTTGGAAGATTTGGATCTCCCAGAGCATTTTCATGCTCGAGATATATTGGAAAAGGTGGAGTGGTTAGCAAGATCAGCTAACGGCAACTCTTTGCGTCCCTCTGATTGGGATCAGAAGAGTTCGGATGGAGGTGCAGGATTTGTTCTCTCGGAGCCCTGGAGGGAGGATGTACAAACTGGCACAAGTTCTGAGGACGACTTAAGGATCAAGTTTGAGGAGCTCAAAGGGAAGTTTTATGGATTGGCTGAACAGAATGAAATGCTGGAACAGTCCTTGATGGAAAGGAATACTTTGGTACAGAGATGGGAAAAACTCCTAGAAAATATTGATATACCTTCACAGCTACAGTCCATGGAAGTGGAAGACAAGATTGAATGGGTTGCAACTACAATATCAGAGGCTTCACATGACAGGGATACTCTCCAACAAAAGATTGAGAACCTTGAAGTCTGTTGTCAATCACTAAGTGCTGATTTGGAAGTTTCACAAAAGCAAGTATGTGATGTCGAGGCAAATCTTCAGTCATGTGTTAATGAGAGCTTGATTCTTTCTGAAAGACTGGAAAGTTTGAATGGTGATTATGAGAGTCTTACTGGGAGAGCCAATCACTTTGAAGTTGAGAATGAGAAACTGCAGAATCAGGTGAAAGATTTGCAAGGAAAACTAGTTGAGAAACTTGGGAATGAAGAACATCTTCAGACTATTGAAGGAGAGCTATCGAGTTTGAGGTACATGATTAATGATGTTATAGAGGAAGATGGCTTGCAGGATTTGGCTTTAGCAAGTAATTCTGAGAACTTGAATGGACTACTGAGAAAGCTGATAGACAATTATAAGAATTTGTTGAAATCTAGTATGCCACGTGAAAGAGATGACAACTTCTGTGAAACTCGTCCATCAAATGCTGATGTTAGAAGCGGAGAGTCATTGGGTTCAGATGAAGCAATTTCTCACGGGCACCATCCTGAATTGATAGTTGAAGCAACAAGTAGAGACATAGCAGTAGTAGAGACACCTGATGTAGCTTCCTTAACAAAAGATCTGGATGAGGCACTGCATGTTCAAAAGCTGACAAGGGAAGAAATAGATTTGTACATGGCAAAACAACAAACCTTGGTTACTGAAAATGAGGCACTTGATAAGAAAATAATAGAATTGCAGGAGTTTCTTAAACAAGAAGAGCAGAAGTCGGCTTCTGCAAGAGAGAAGTTACATGTAGCTGTTAGGAAAGGGAAAGCTTTGGTCCAACAAAGGGATAGCCTGAAGCAAAATATTGAAGAGCTGAACGGTGAGCTCGGTCACCTGAAATCAGAGATTATCAACCGAGATGAAATGCTCTTAGAAAAAGAAAATAAAGTTAGGGAGTTGGAATCTTACACTGTGAGGGTAGAGGCCCTAGAGTCTGAGTGCCAACTGTTGAAAAGTCATTTGCAAGAAACAGAAGATTTATTGCAGGAAAGAAGTGGTACATTGAGCATGACGTTGAATGTGTTAAATAGCATTGATATTGGTGATGAAGGTGACAGAAATGATCCAGTTCTGAAGCTTCAACAGATCTCACAAATGTTTCAAAATATGAGTACAGCCGTGTCTTCTGCTGAGCAGGAGTCGAGAAAATCTAGAAGAGCAGCTGAGTTGCTACTTGCTGAGTTGAACGAGGTTCAGGAGAGAAACGATAGTCTGCAAGAGGAACTATCAAAATATACATATGAAATCGAGCAACTTTCCAGACAGAAGGATGCAGCGGAGGCTGCAAAAGTTGAAGCCATATCACATTTTGAAAATTTATCAGCAGTCAACGATGAAGAAAAGAGGAAGCTATATGCTCAACTGCTGTCCTTTGGAACTAGTGTGAACTCTCTAAAGAAAATACTCGCAGGTACCAACAGTTGCCTAGCTGATATTTTCACCATGGATATGGAGTTTCTGCATCATCTGAAGGCAAATGTGGAATCATGTGCGAAGCAAACTGGTACTAATTTGTCTGGCTGGCCTCCACTCTGTTCTGGGAATTTTGTAGATAAGGTATTTTAGATCCTTTCAACAGCTTCTTATAGTATACTTTCAAGTTTTTCTGCCACTGACAGTTGCTGAATTTTTTTTTTCACCCCTCCTTTCTGCTTAGGAAATCTTTTCACGCTTGAGTGCTGCTTGGTCTAACGACAACTTGCATGAGATTTCAAGTTCTGGAAATATTACCGAATTTTGTGGTTCCCTCTTACACAATCTTGATCAATTTGTGGTTGATGTTAGCCATCTCGAAGAGAATGTAAGCAAGCACTTGGCATCATGGCACAACCTAATCAATATTGTATGCAACAGTATCGACACCGTTTTTAAGTCAATCGGAACAGGGACGGACTCAGAAAATGCCGCTCTGGGTGAAAGAATTGCCTTGCTTCATGGAGCATGTTCTAGTGTGTTGGTGGAAATTGAAAGCCGTAAGGCTGAGCTTGTTGGAAATCACAATTTCAATATGAGTCTCCATCAAGTAGATGAGGATTCGTCCATTGAATCTGTCAGGTCCATGGTAAATAGGCTATCGTCAGCTGTTAAGGAACTTGTTGTAGCAAATGCTGAGACTGTGGAGAGAAATGAAAAGGAGATGAAGGTAACCATCGCCAATTTGCAAAGGGAATTACACGAAAAGGACATCCAAAATGATAGGATGTGCAATGAACTTGTGGGTCAAGTTAAGGAAGCCCAAGCTGGTGCTAAAATCTTTGCGGAAGATCTGCAATCTGCAAGTGCCCGGATGCGTGATATGCAAGACCAGCTGGGCATTTTGGTTCAGGAACGAGATTCTATGACGGAGAGAATAAAAGAGCTGAAAGCAGGGCAGGCCTCACACTCAGAATTACAGGAAAAGGTCACATCGCTTAGTGATGTACTAGCTGCAAAAGACCAAGGTCAGTTTTTCAATTTGAACCTTTTGCTTTTCCACCGCCACACCTATTAGTTAATACGTATTGCTTGCTGCAGAAATTGAGGCATTAATGCAAGCGCTTGACGAGGAAGAGTCTCAGATGGAGGATCTGAAACACAGGGTTACAGAACTAGAACAGGAAGTGCAACAGAAGAACCTAGAATTGCAGAAAGCTGAAGCTTCTCGTGGAAAGATTTCCAAAAAGCTATCAATTACTGTAGATAAATTCGATGAGCTCCATCATCTCTCTGAAAATCTTCTCGTTGAAATCGAGAAACTTCAACAGCAAGTGCAAGATCGGGATACCGAGGTTTCTTTCTTAAGACAAGAAGTCACTAGGTGCACCAATGAGGTTCTTGCTGCTTCTCAGATGGGCACAAAGAGAGATTCAGAAGAGATCCAAACTGTACTGTCTTGGTTCGACACGATAGCTTCGCTACTTAGTCTAGATGATTCACCTTCCACTGATGCTCACAGTCACATAAACCACTACATGGAGATATTTGAGAAAAGGATTGCGTCTTTACTATCTGAAATAGATGAATTACGGTTGGTTGGACAAAGCAAGGATGCGTTGCTTGAAGCTGAGAGGAGTAGAGTGGCTGAGCTCAGACAGAAAGAAGCAACTCTTGAGAAATTCTTACATGAGAAAGAATCCCAACCAAACATGTTAACAAGCTCGACATCAGAGATCGTTGAAGTGGAACCTCTGGTTAGCTTTGATCTTGTTGGATAGTTACACCATTCCAGATGCCTCAAGAGGATAAATTTTTTATTTTGGGTTTCTGTTTTTTTGGGTATCGCAGATAAACAAGTGGACGAAAACATCAATCCCATCTCAAGTCCGGAGTTTGCGTAAGGGAAATAACGATCAAGTTGCCATAAGTATAGATGCAGATCAAGCTGATCAAAGCGGTAGCTTAGAAGAAGATGATGATAAAGGTAACTCAAAATTTCCCTGAATCTTTAGTACTCTAGTTAATCGCTACACATTCTCTTTGTAACATTCCGATTTGTTTTTTTTTGTTTTTTTTTTTTGCTTTTTGCGCTTTTAGCTCATGGTTTCAGATCACTCTCCACATCGCGTATCATTCCTAGATTCACAAGACCCCTCACTAACATGGTGGATGGTTTATGGTCAGCCTCTCTCTTAATCCATCAATCGCATTCGATCTATAAATTCTTAACTATGATCTAATAAAAACGAGTCTTTTTTTTCTTTTTTTTTTCTCTTTGTCAGGGTCTCTTGTGATAGGACGCTCATGAGACAACCTGCCTTACGGTTAGGGATCATGATTTACTGGGCGATATTGCATGCACTTTTGGCTGCTTTCGTGGTCTAACCAAACTTCCAATTTCGTAAGCTCATTACTGACTTTTTTCTTTCCCAAATCAAATAGCAAAGAGTAGCGTCATTTTCTAAGCTCTAATACATGTTTTTATTCGTTATGGCAGGGGCCCAAAGTGGTGTGTTGTTTTCAATATATGTTTTTCTTTTTGTCTTCTATTCATTGTTTAGCTTTTGATTAACCAAGCAAACTGTGGTCTCACCATTTTTATTGATCTGAATCACAAACTGCTTGGCTTTACAACCAAATAAGAAAAAAAAGGTTTATGTAGTAGCTGTTGACAAAGATTAACTATAGACTAGAAATTGTATTTTGCTTCATTTACATTTTTTTCAAAAGTACAAGGCAAAATGAACGAAAAGTAGTGGAAGGTACTTGATATATCCTACATTCGATATTATCTGTTTGATTTCTAAGTGTTGATTTTAATTTTTTCTTACACTTATTTTGTGGCATTTACAAACTTACGATCCCTAAAACTTTTTCTAAAGCTCTTTCGTCTAAAACATGAATAATACATGATTATAAGGTTTATCACTTTTTTCTTACTCCCACCAATTCGGCATTTTACAACTGTTATTAAAAAGTATAAACTGTAAATTAACTTAAAAAGATGGGCCTGAAAAAGCCAGTATTGAGCCCAAACTGTATAGTATTATGTTATAAAATTAGGGCTTGACCTTGTTTGCGCCAAGAAAGTTGACGCGCATACCAACCCCCTTGGAAAGTATTTACACTTGGAATTGAGATTCAGAGAAACCCTAGTTTTCTCCACGACAACACGAAAAGGCTTTCTCTTTTCTCTCGTCTCTCTCAGAGCCGCTTGGGTGCTTTCGGCTCTTCTCACGAGGTAGGAAGTCTCTTTCTCTCTTCTCACTCTTCACTGGCTTCCTTTTTTTGTGCGAATGTTTATCCGATCTGTTGATTTTGAACCTGTTCCTTCGTGGATCTAGAGACTTTGCTTAATCGACTTATTCCTTTTGTTTCTCCTTTTTTTGGTTTCAAATCGTGATCAATTCAAATCCTTTTGAATGTTTTGCTAGAAGCAGATTTATAATTCTGCTGTTTTGACCCTAGTTTTTGTTGGCATATGACACAGGTTTTGTAGAAGCAATGTCGCGTGTGTACGTGGGAAATTTGGACCCGCGAGTTACTGAGCGTGAACTCGAGGATGAGTTCCGTGTCTTTGGAGTTATCAGGAGGTTAGAATCCTACTACAATTTTGGGACTTTTGATGTTATTTTGCATCTCTCTAATATTCATTTATATGTGCAGTGTTTGGGTCGCTCGTAGACCGCCTGGCTACGCTTTTCTTGATTTCGAGGATCCAAGGGATGCCCGTGATGCCATCCGTGATTTAGATGGTAATGCATTCACATTCTTTCCATTTGGCTTTATTTATCCACTAAAGTTGATATTCTGATTTTGATTGGAAATTAAGTGTGGTGGGATCTTTAATGGGGACTCCTTGAGGTTTCCAGTTACTTATGTGAGCTATAACCTATAATTTGACATTGGTATTGTGATAATGGATAGGCAAGAATGGCTGGAGGGTTGAACAGTCTCACAACCGAGGTGAACGTGGAGCTGGCGGTCGTGGTGGTGACCGTGGAGGTGGCGGTGGTGGCCGTGGTGGTCGTGGGGGTTCTGATTTGAAGTGCTATGAGTGCGGTGAGCCAGGTCACTTTGCACGTGAATGTCGTAACCGTGGTGGCACTGGGAGACGTCGCAGCAGGAGCCGTAGTCGCAGTCCAAGATACAGAAGGAGTCCAAGCTATGGACGGAGGTCTCAAATTTTTAATCTTTTGTCCCTAGTCTTTCTTATTGCTTCTACCTTCTCTAGATGGATTACTTAAACTTGTTTCTGTCTGCCTTCAGGAGTTACAGCCCTCGTGCAAGATCTCCTCCTCCTCCAAGGCGCCGCAGTCCTTCTCCTCCTCCTCCCCGTGGTCGAAGCTACAGTAGATCACCACCTCCATACAGACCGCGTGAGGAAGTGCCGTATGCTAATGGGTATACTTCTTTTCCCAAATCTCTATCTCATAATCACTGATGTTTGACATGGGAATTGAATTCTTGTAATTTGATTATTTTTCTTAAAGAGAGATATTGACGGATTTCTTTACATGCATCTTTGGTACTTGCCTTGTTTTCCAATTAGTGGATATGGCTAACAAAGTCTGTTCTTATCTGCAGAAATGGACTGAAAGATAGACGCAGAAGCAGGAGCTGAGTGTTTGTGGGATGATCAAGAAGAAAAGAAGTACTACTTTGCTTTGGAAGAGAAGAAGAGAATGACAAGGGAAATTACTATCATCTATGAATTTCAGTAATAAAACGTGTTTTAGGTGGGCTGGATTGGATAAAGCTTTGCTACTTTTGCATTTGGATATGAAGCGTACGTAGTTGTGTATCTACCAATAGGTAAAAAAGCACTTAATTCGTACCCTAGTTTCTTAAAGACATAATGTTTCGTTTGGAAATTCTGCTTAATACCTATGCGTTTCTTGTCTTTTCCACCGTGTCGAGGTTTCTTCGGGTCTACTACTACTGCTTCATTGCTTATCTGCTTGCTTCTCTACTCTTCTGCTATGAAGCATCTTCATTTAGTTGCTCAGCCTGCTATGATGAAGCATCTTCATTACTTATCTGCTTGCTTCTCTACTCTTCTGCTTTGAAGTATCTTCATTGCTTATCTGCTTGCTTCTCTACTCTTCTGCTTCGAAGCATCTTCATTTAGTTGCTCAGCCTGCTATGAAGCATCTTCATTTAGTTGCTCAGCCTGCTGTGAAGCATCTTCATTGCTTATCTGCTTGCTTCTCTACTATTCCGCTTTGAAGCATCTTCATTTAGTTGCTCAGCCTGATATGGAGCATCTTCATTGCTTGTCTGCTTGCTTCTCTACTCTTCTGCTTTGAAGAATCTTCATTTAGTTGCTCAGCCTGATATGAAGCATCTTCATTGCTTATCTGCTTGCTTCTCTACTCTTCAGTGTTGAACCATCTTCATTGCTTATCTGCCTGCTTCTCTACTCTTCAGCTTTGAAGCATCTGGCCTGCTATGGGAAAAGTTAAACCACTATTGTGGATCCTTACATGGCTGGCTTGCTTCATCTTCATATTCGATTCTAGAGATGCTTGAATGCTTAAAAGCTTCGCCGGCTTTGATGTTACCTTCTTCGCATGGCTTATCTTTTCATGAACTTGAGCTACATCACTTTGCAGGTATTCAAAAATCTGCTCCGTGAAAGATTCTTGCCCCGCCTTTTATCCCCACCTTATGAGCCCCCTCTTTTCCGAATTTTGTGCATTAGGTTTAGCATAATTGTAACTATTTGATAATGTTGAACATGCGTGTCCTTGGCTAGATTTTGTACCTTTCTTGTGGTCAAGAATGGACAAGTTTTTTGACATTGCCCCATTTAGGAGACCCTTACCAGTTGCTTGGTTTTGTGCGCCTTATTAAGCTGAAGCCTGAATATATAATCCTATATAAAGAAAAAGATTGAATATATAATGTGATTTGCTTCTTTTATTGAGGTTATTATGGATTCATTTCACAAATAAAAATCCCAAGTTAAGTTACAGAAAGAAGGAAAATAATTACACAGTAGACACGAAGACATGGTTTTGGGCATGACCACAATAAAAGCCTAAAAAGCAAGAGAGACAAGATCATGATCCCTAGCTCGGTCCCAGAATGATCAACAAACCCACCAAATTAAAATCTGTGTGGTTCCCATTCTTACACTTACACATCATTGAATTGATTGTTCTATATGACGTAAACCTCTCTGCTTTTCTCTGCAACACACTTTATGCTTCTTCTCATTCCACTTCCTCTGCCGACACTTTTTTTCTTCCACGTTTCTTCACTTTTCACCGACACTAAGATGAGAATTTCCTAAGTTCAGAGAAAACAATAAATATTACTCTCTTTCTCGTTTCAGTTTAGTCAGAAACTTGTTCTTGTTAGTTATTTACAGTTACAATCTCTTTCCACAAAGGTTGGGGCTTTACATTTACAAAATTCTCTGCAGTTAATTTAACTTGGATATCTTGAATTAGTCCAAGAAAAAAGCTCTTTTAACTGCCAACAACATGTTCCAACTTTACAGATATTGTATACATGTATGAATCTCTGGCTCACACTCTATCCCTAACAATGGAGAAATCAAACAAACATAACAAAGAAACAAACAAAACGGAAAATCAATTAATGCCTACCACTATGGTTCCATCAATCTCATTACAGAGGATACCATTGCACATAGAGGAAGTGGGGAATCAAACTCACTGGTTTATTAACCCGAATTAAGGAATCTATGAAGCTTCTTTGGTTTCTCTCAGCTCATTTGCTCGCCTATGAGGTCGAGACCCACGAGGAGAAAGGTGACACCTTGGAACAACAGGAAGTAGAAATGCACTCCTTGAGCTGCCAAGAGACTCCTAACCGCTGCAGTTAACAAAAGAAAGGCCAATGCGAGCTCTTTGTGGTATATCTTGTTGGTTTTCTTGACAGGCTTCTTTGAAACCGCTTGTTTCTGTTCTTCAAGTTGGCTCAGCTCCAAAAGCTCACTGTCGGAAACTCCCCTAAGCAATTGAATTTTCTTGTTTGGTGTCTCTTTCTCAGTGATGGATAAAAGATCTGACTCTGATGATCTTCCAGCTTTCTTTGTGACAATCCACTCGTAAGAGCTACCCAATTGGAATAATCCGGATACCATTGCGTTGAACTTGGTGACAGACATTGTGTTCTCGAACAAAAGGTAAGGGACGATGAAAGGGAATGATTTTGGAGATGGAAGAAGGTTGAGGAAAGACATGAAAACCGGTATGTAGCAGATGACCCAAACTGGGAGCTCAGCTTCTGGAACAAACATGGTGAGAGGAAGGATTATGCAGAACAATGTGAAGGAGTAGAAAGGAAGTATGAGTTTCCTCAGAAGGAAGAAGAGAAGTATCAGATTCGCCTTCTTCCACATCGCTATCTGCAAGAAAAAAAATGAGAGACGGAAGAAGTAAAAAAATTATGATAAAAGATAAAGTTGAACTTTGCAGATGAAAGAAGCTTTACACTACCTTAGAGGTCAAGATTGAACCAAGGCACAAGCGGAAAAGCTGCATAGGTCCTGAATGCCAACGGTGTTGCTGCTTCTTATATGCTTCATAGGACTCAGGAACTTCGCAAAGGACCTATAGATGTTTTTCAGTCCAGTTTAATTTATTGGTTACACGCGTAAGGCTTCTTTGAAACGATTGATAAATAGCAGTACCTTGACATCGTTAAGATATATGAACTTCCATCCATGGAGATGCGCACGGACTGCTATGTCCATATCCTCGACAGTGGTCCTTTCAAGCCAACCACCAGATTCCTCAAGGGCTTTGATTCTCCAAACTCCAGCTGTTCCATTGAAACCAAAGAAGTTCAAGAACACGCCGCTCACTTGCTGCTCAACCTCAAAGTGAAAACACAGATTGATGTTCTGAAGACGGGTCAACAAGTTCTCGTCTTTGTTCACAAATGTCCATCTAGCTTGAACCAGACCTAACTCTGGGTTATCCTGAAGATGTATCACAGTTTAACAAGTTAGAAATCCCTAGCTCCACTTGCCAATGATAGAAACATGAAACTAATGCTAATACAGACCTTGAAATGTGGAACTGTTAGTTTAAGGAAATCTGGAGTAGGTTGGAAATCAGCATCAAATATTGCGACAAACTCGTATGCTTCCACGTAATCACAGCTCATAGCGGATTTGAGGTTACCAGCTTTATATCCGGTTCTAACCAAGCGATGTCTGTATATTATGTTGACTCCCTTTTGGCTCCATTTGGCAACCTCAGCTTTAATTAACTGTTGGATGCTTTCATCGTTCGAATCATCGAGAACCTGAACCAGTATTCGATCTTTTGGCCAGTCAAGTTGACACACAGCAGATATAGATTGTTCATACACCTGAACAGGAAGAAGACTAAATATCATTACATTGATATATAATTCATGCCAAAAAAGGTTATAAAGCAAGAGAAAGATGAATACTTTCTTCGATATACCAAAGTTGAATGAGTCATACCTCTATCTCATTGCACATTGGAATCTGAACAAGAACCATTGGATACTCAAATCCAGATCCCTCAGCATCATCATTACGGAAAGGTTCCTCATCAAATCTTGGCTTAATTTTCTTATACTTGATCCAAAAACAACCCAAGCAAAGTATCAAACGATCCATGGACTGTATAAGGAAGAGCACAGTACAAAACTTGGAGAGAGCTTTAATCGGAGGAGCAATATAATCAGCTCTTAGGGTTAACCAACCGACATACACAAGATGAAGCAGGCTCTGGATCTCAAGGGTGCTAGTGGGGATGTGAAGATTGGGGCTTTGAAAGTAATGCCATCCTCTGAAATAAGCAACAATCTCAAACCCGAGAATCAGTAAGGAAACAGCTAAGAAGAGCTTAATGGCCGTGAAAAGCCATCTGTCTCTGCCTAATTTCTCAGAGCCAAGTGGGTGAGTGAAACTAAGCCGTTTCTTAATGGCACCAAGGAGAGACCAGAAGACAGTGGCGAGCCAAGTGAGACATCCAACAGCTCTATGAGCTTTGAGAAGCAAAACCCAAGTGACTTGCTTTGCGTTCTTGCCTCTGCTCTTCTCCACTGGTCTAAACGCTGAATCTGGTCCGTCGATTTCAACTACTGAGTAATTAGGATTCTCCATTTTCACCACAACTGGTGTTCCTTTCCTCGTATCCTTCGCCCACCAATCTGAAAAATCCAACCTTGGAGCCATCTTTTGCCTCTAATTCTCCCTGAGAAGTAGAGAAATCGAAAAGACAAAGTGCAGAAAGTAGTTGAACTTCTAAATGTGGTAAGGATCCCAAAATAAACACCCAAATCTCAAAGTGGAAGATTTAAGCAAAACCCATTTTGAGGAAAACAAAAAGGGAGCGACTTGGAGTCTTTGAGTGAGTAAATCTTCAAGAAAGGAGTGAGCTTTCTACTAATAATGGAAGAAAAATCAAACACCCAGAAATCTGAAATCTAGAGACCCATTTTTTTTCTTTTTTAATAAACCAGACAGAGAAGCATCCACAGCTCAAGGCTCATTTATAGTGGACCTTTTTTTTAGAGAATGACAGAGAGAAGGATGGGTTGGTGAGAGAGAGAGAGAGAGAGAGAGGAGGAAGAAAGGTATCTGTGAGAAGTTTGTAAGAGATGTGTCTTACACTTTCATGTGTGTGTTACTCTTTCAGCTACTTCTTTGATGGCTTCAGCATGCAAATTCATCCCCTTTTTATCACTCTTTGTATGCTTTCGCCAGCACTTGTCATGTCATTGATCTTCATTAGAAATATTTTACTTTTAAAATTTATATTTTGAAAACCAAAAAAAAAGAAAATCAAGAAAAATCCATTGATGGATGGACCATGCGGTTGTTTGGCAATTTGAGGTGAAGACAAATTCAAATTTGTGAGCAGCTACTCAAATCAGCATAAATTTAAATCTTGTGATATATAAAAAAACTTAAAACTCTTTTTAAACATGTACTCTCATTATAAACTTATGAGTCAAAGCCATACTATTGAAACAGACAGATGTAACTCAATATTGAGTTTTATAATCAATTATATATCATGGGAGTTATAATTTGCACATGGTAGGATAGTAAGGAGGGAAACAACTAGTTGATCTGTTTTTTTCCTCTTTGGGATGATTAATTGACAAAGTACACTAACAATCAAAATACATGGACTGACAAGTGTTGACTAATTAGTTGCAAGAAACTTCAGAATACACCCGGCTCCCGCTAATTATGGACATTTTGTACAACAAAATTTAGTGGTGTGTCTTTGACAAAAAGAACCATTTGACAAAAAGAAGTATAGAATTCATTCGAAGGAAGGATAATCATAGTTTTTCAATTTGAAAAAATTCTAAAAGTTTCAACCATGTATTAGGTTACGCGAGTTATTTGTCGGTGGTGATATTAACACATGTAGAACTCTAGAAGATATGGATATTCTTTGGCATTTTTAAGGTTTATTTTTACTATACAATACCTAACGTTTTACGAAAGTATCATATAAAAACTAGGAGAAAAGGAAAAGCTAAAAGAATTACTAGTAATTATAAAATCATTAATTTTCTGGGTTAATAATACTTTTTGTACGACCTTTTATTTTGTTTGCCTTGTGGCATCTCCAAATCCGCTTACATAAACCAATCGGTGCCCACTAATTTAAAATTTGTCATGTAGATTAAAGTTTGAGTTAGAACTCAAAACGATTTTAATAATGATTGGCCCATATACACGTATAAATGATAAATAAAATTAGTTTTTTTCAATAAACTGAGGGACTTGTATCATTTTGGGTATGAATTCCTCCGGTATATAAAAACCTCATATCCAGTACTGCGCTAAATATAGTAATATAACTATGAGTCTATGACAATTCTATAGCTAACAATAATGCACACATTATTGGACGTGATTATATTTTATTAAGTGTGTTTTTAAATGGAATCCATAATAATCATGTATATATATTAAGATGATCGATTTTGTCTTGGTGAATGATTATTCGTTATCAGTATCACTTTTGAATTATGATATTCTCTGAACTATGTTATCATTTTATTTCACATACAGTGCTTTACACTCTCTACTTTAGCGATACTTATTTTAATAATTGTAATTAGTGGATACAATCATTCAATAATTCATTTAATTGATTAAAGTTTTTCTATTGTTATGTAATTATTATTTTTTGTTTAGTTTCTCAACTCTTCCAAAGTAACATCCATTGCTTTTCTAAATTTGAATATTCTGAGCAATATTATTTTTCCTGTTAATGGGTCTTGTAAAATATGTAGATTAGTATGTATCGATTTGTTCTTTCAACCTAAAAAAAAAATTGGATTAAGTAAAGGTGACATCTAAGAGACATATATACATCCAGTTTCAACATTTTTTTTTTTATATAAAAAAGTTCATATAATTATTCGGTCTTTAGTGAAGATATGTAATGAAAATTTTTGGTCAGTCAAAACTAAAATAGATTTTGGATAACTATAAAGCTCTCCTTTAGTTGACATATTGTTGTCGTGATCTAAAGAAATAACATGTCTATTTGGTGCTAAGTGCTAACATCAATTATTTGCCAAAATCATGGAATAAATGAACGTACACGTTTTACGCCAAGAAAATGAACTCTATAAATGCTATGAATTGTGAGCAACTAAAAACTTTTGCTATTTTGTACTGTCGGATTTGTCTAAGTTTTGGTCCAGGTAAGCCAAATTAAAAAAAACCAAAAATATTAATTGTGAGTTGTGACCTGTATGCAATTAGAGTTATGGAAATATGGAAATGAAACCGTTTGAACTTTGAACTTTGAAGCAGTGTTAATTAATGAATTAAAGACTCAAACAGGTCGCTGACGCTGCAGTGAGACTTATGTGCTGTCTTTTCTATCACAAAAATGTTTTAATCTAAAATATTAGTACTAATTAGTCGTAGACCCATTTAGAAACTTTTCCACCATTAAGTAGAACAAACATTTCATGTGTTCTTTAATTATTGATAGTTAATACCAACACATGTCTAATGTTTAATATCGTTATACTAGAGCCACAATTTTACATTTGTACATTTGTATCTACACAACATATAATAATATATATTGAATAATTTTTCAAAAAGTTATACATGAAATAACCTTTTTTTTTTTTTGTTCAAATACATGAAATAACCTGATCAATGAAGTTTCATATCAAAATTAAATTACTACGGTGACACTTGCAGTCTTCTTGTTAAACCGCTTTTCCTGGTTCAACTTTCTAATACATTGGTTCTTTCTGACCATTTGGTTTGAGTGGCAAAGTCTATCAATACTCTTTGGACAAGAACATACTTGATGTGCAAACCAAACCGGACCGAAATTTTTCATTTTTTGTGAGCTTCCAAATCAGACATTAGCTTAGCCGGTTTAGCCTTTTTCTGTCGGTACTTGGCGTACGAGTACCACACACCACCAGCTGTGTTGACCACTAAACCGGAGACATTCAAAGCATGTACTTCAACACCACCCAAGAGGACAAAACCGAGCGTCTAGGAGATAAGAAAGGAAGTGAAGATTAGTAAGACTTGGAAAACGATTGCCTCTAGACATGAAAGTGAAGAGACTTTCATCTCCAAACAGAGCCAGATGAGAGTATGTACTCACAGTGGAACCAACGCCTTTGAGGACACCAACGATGGTTGTTGTTAATGCAGAGTTCACAATGGTGCAAAGAAACATGGTGAAGTTGAGGACAATACCCATAACCAGTGAAAGAATGAGAATCACCAAGAACGGCAAATAAGAACACTGTTGAAGAGAAAAAATAGTTTGACTTTTTGAAGAGAATAGTTTCTGAGAAAAGCCGCAAGCTTGGAATGACTAGAGTTTCTGACCTTTGCAAGTAATAGTGATAGAGAGTTTGGGAATTCTCCGGTAACTATGATGAGGAAGGACAAAAATGGGAGGGAAAGGAAGCTGTTATAGAACATTATCTCGATCGAGGAAAGCCCGTCTTCTGCACCAGACTTCTCAACCAGCACAAGGTACATGGTCTGCAGCGACGAAAAGGAAACAATGTTTTTTATTTTGATCATATGGTTAATGGGGGATTGATGCAAGAGAAGGAAAAGAACAATGAAACCAACCTGGAAAAAGACAGATGTTAAAGCCAAACCATACCCGAAAAGATCAAAAGAAAAATCTCCAAGAGCTGCAATTACACAACCAGCAGCCGTCAGTAGTACAGATAGAGCAACCTGAAATACAAACAAGAGATTCACAGTTTAAAACATTATAAAATTTACAAATAAGTAGCTCATCCCTATTCCAAAAGATTATAATGGCATATACCTGAGTTGTTGGTTTGCCTTTACCAAACAGAAACCCAGCAATCAAAACAGCAAGCGGAGTGAGTCTCTTAATGGCGATATACATTGGAATATTTACTCCTTTCAAGCTTGCAAGAGCAAATGCAACATTAGCATTGTAAAAGATGGAAACCGGAAGAAGCTTTTTTGCAGTGGCCAAATCGATTCCTTTAGCTCTTGTGTATCCCATTCGTCTGCCAAAGTGTATAAGCAAAGAAGTGGCCAATTGCTAATACAATCCCAAAAACAAAAAGCAAACGGGACCAATTAACTGTTAGCATTTTGAGGAAGCGAGTAATCTCTGATGATATCAAATTCATAGCTGGGATCTCAGTACCTGTAAGGTAAGAACAGTCATTGAATGTGGATACTGCATAATGACAGCTTTGTTGATAAAAACCATTGCCATTGAAGAAATGCCATATGAAACAGCTGCGATTAAACTGCATCACAGAACATATATAAGCCCCAGTAAATAAAGCGTTACTGCAGATCCAGATCTACCCAGATCAATCCAAGTTTCAAAATTTATAACTTTAAGAAGCACTCGAATCCATTAAAACCAATAATTGTAGCCCCTACGTCCTAAATCTTCAATCCTAGTAACTCCCCTAATCGAATTGAAAGAGACCCAGGAAATTAAAAGAAAACAAAAAAAGCTAAATGCACAGATCAATCAAATAAGTAGAATCAGAGCACGAAAGAAGGAGAGTACCTAATAGACGAGCTAGGCTCCATTTCAGCTTGGACCTCCATGGAAAGAAGAGTAATTTGAGATATAAATCTATGGAAAATTCAGTATCGGTATGCACGGAAATCAAAGGAAAAAAAAAAACACAGATTTCTGTAAAATTGAAGAAAAATCACGAAATGTTTCCTGAGGAAACACGTTTCTTGGCGGATTCAACGTGATTCAGACGCATTTCGAGAAGAAAAAGCGATTAAATTACTTGTTTATCAGATTTTTCAATTCAAATGTTAGTTTCTTTCTCTCTTCTTTTGCCTTGGATTGAGGATCTTAACTGAGCTCAAGCGAGATCATCATCAACTGGAAGGGAAAAGAGAGTAATAAAAGTCCAACACTCGAAACTCAAAAGTCAGTAACTTCTGGATGAACAAGAAGTTCTTAAACATTTCTCCGCCAGTAAAACCTTCGTGTGGCACATCTCAAATAGTTTAGGTCCAAAAGGCCCAATAGGCCCCTGTTATTAAAATTAAAAGTGATTAAAATAGCAAATAAAATGTATTTAATTTAATGATGCAATATATTTTTCATTTCATGCTCATCAAAAATCTTTCCGACACACAAATGTTTTCGTCCAAAGGTTTATAATAACTATCGTCTTAGATAAATCTTTTTTTTTGTTTTAGCTAAGCTGTTAGAGATAGGCTTTTTTCGGTCTAATCATCTTTATAGGATTGTACAAAAATATCAAACGGTATCTTTAATCACAATTCAAAAACTAATTAGTATATTTATAGGGTGTAGTCCTTTGTCATAATAGGTGATGGGTGTAAGAAAAAGATGATGGGTGCACATACTACATTAACCAATGTGAAAGAATCACATCAATTCTTCGATTTGGATAGATTCGATTTTACCTTTAGTAACGTAACTTAATAAAAAAAGGCAATGTAACGTGACGTTGTCATTATTAGGAAGAAGTAAGGGCTACCGGAAGGGAAGATAAGAGCTCTGTTTAAGTGCTTTCTCTCTCACTTTCTGCCCTGAAAATTTCAATTTCACGTTTTCTCTCTGAGATTTATTGAAATATTGAACAATGGATGATCCACCACATTTCTCTCTGTTTCAGCATAAGTTTCTTACCGGAGACAAGCCACTTCTCGTAACTGCTTTCTCGTTTTTAATCTTTGTTAAGTTAACGTCTTTTGTCATCGTCAAAAACTGTTTCCTTTTGTGTTATTGCAGACTCTTGATGCTGAGTTCTTGAAGAATCACACGAAAGTGTTACTAACATCGGACGCGTCCGACAGAGTTTGGAAAGTGAAACTAGACGGCGGCAGGCTCGCCGACGGCTGGGATGAGTTCGCCGGCAACCATAAATTCAGAGACGGTGACGTTTTGGTTTTCAAAAACTATGGTGACGAGATCTTTTATGTATCTGCCCCCTCCCGGTCTGTTTCCGGTGATATCCAGAACGCATCGTCTAGCCACGTTGATACCAAGGCTAATTACATTAGTGATGACGATGTTGATGTTGATCCTGTTGATGATGATGATGATGGTGAAGAAGAAGATGATGATGATGGAGAAGACGAAGATGATGATGATGCTGATGTTGATGATATTGGGGCCGGGGATAAAGCAAGTGAGTTGTTTAATGAAAATTACTTAACAAAAAAAAAAAGTTGTTTAATGAAATTAAAGAATGTATATATCTGTTTGATTTTTGGGTTTAATCGGTTTGGTGACTACAGTAAGTGAAGATTGTTGTGATTCAGGGAACAAGGAACCAGAAGCAGATTCTTCATCAGGCCACACTTGTTTCATTACGGCATGTGTCACTCGTTACAGCCTCCTTAAAGATCGTTTGGTGAATATACTTAACTCCATTTTAGCTTTGTTGTAAACACTCAAGAGTATAATATTGTTGAGTGACGTGACTTGTTAATGTTGCTTTTGCAGGATCTTTCTAGAAACGTTACGCTGTGGTTTGGTGAGAACCGAAAAACGTGTGAGATCGATGTAGTGAATGAGAAAGGGAGAAGATGGACAATGAAACTTGCAAAAAACATCTCAAGTGGTGTGTTTTATATCAGAAAAGGCTGGGAAAACTTCTGCTCTGTTAATGGGCTAGGTCAAGGAGATTTATGTAAGTTTAAACTTGTCGAAAATGGGGAAAGGCCTGTGCTTTGGTTTTGTCCACAGGAATCTGGCAATGGCCACAAAGGGAAGAGGACGATGGATGAAGTTCTAAAGAGAAAGAAGAAGAAGACTCCTTCGTCATTTCTGATAAGAAAGTATACACCTAGCCGTGACAGTACCGGGCAACTAGTAAGTTCAAGAACTTTGTTTCATGTGATTTTTTTTCCTCTTGGTGTCATGAATGTGGGTACTGACTGAATCTTGTTCAGTCTCTTCCAGTGATTTTCACGAGGGAGAATGGCATTAAGAAGGCTGGAGAGGTAATTCTGCTGAACAAAGATGGAAGAAAGTGGTCATCTTATCTACAGATAACAGGACTTCGAGGAGGCGGATGTGAATGGTTTTATTTGAGAAGAGGTTGGAGAGAGATGTGCGAAGCGAATGGAGTGCAGGTGAATGATTCGTTCGTGTTGGAACTTATATGGGAAGGTGCAAATCCTATGTTTAAGTTCTGCTCTAAGGTGAACCGACAACACAACTTTGTGTATACACAAAGCTTTTTGGCTTGCCTAGTTAGACTTAGAGCTAAACATTTTTGTATGAAAGAAGCTAATAAGGTCTCTTAAGTTCCTTTCAGGTTGAAAACAAGGGAAAAGAAAACCGAAGAACTCGTAAGAAAAGAGCTTGTGAGACTGCTCCACTGCCAAGAAATGTGAAAAAGACTCGAAGAATAGAGGGACGAGTAGATAAGAGAGTAAGCCGCACACCAGAGGATGAAGTTGATGACAACAGAGGACGCACTCAGGTTTCAAAAAGAACCAACACTAACTCAAGAAACTTGCAACCACGATCTTGCTCAGTCTCGGATCAGGTGGCTAATGTGAAACAGAGCATTGTAGATACTCTGAACACTGTGAGACAATGTCAGACTGAGCTTGAGACAAGTGAACAGAATCTGCAAGCCTCTTTGCTAGCAATTGACGCCTTAGGTATGTTTCTGAATCAGAATCCAGTTGTTTTTTCTTGAAACCAATTTTGTTCGACTTAGGTTTCTTATGTTATGACGATGAAACAGGGGAGAGGATATTGGGAATCAGCAAAATCCTCAACAATAATCTGGTTTGAAGTTGGATTGATGATGGGAAAAATGGAACAAGAGTCTTTTGCAAGCACTTATTGTATCTTGAATCATTCAAAGGTGGAGGGGTTCGTGACTTGTGTTCTTCGGGTGTATCAGCAATTTGGGCTACTTCATGATATCCCTGAGACACTAGTAATATTATTATGAGTTGGAACTTTTGGTTGTATTAGTAATTAATTACTTGGGTGCTTGTACGTTTTGGCAGAGAAATGCATGAAAGACGAATGCTATTGGTTTTAGGCATATGTTAGACTTGGGAATTTGAAAATCAACTTTCTTTAGACTTGAATGAGATAATGCTTATACAAAAAGAGTTTCTCTGGTCTACAACTTCACTCCATCGTTGAACAAGTTCAAAATACAAAAAGAAAAAAGAAAAAAAAAGAGTAAGCAGAAGTCTCCGTGCCAATTCATGATCTTCTGTCTCACTTTCAAACTGGACTAAGAGTTGATGAATTTGTTGATTCCGGATATCTTCTCCCCTGTTTGTTCCAAAAACTACATTATCAGAGAACTCCAACCAACATAAACCACAAAAAAAACAAAAAAAAGACAAGTGTTCATCAGATCACATACCTAAGACGTCAATTTCCTGCAGCAAAACTTCTAGATTATCTTCCTTTTTCTTGATCTCAGACCGAAACTGCCGTACACTGTCTATAATGATTTGTTCATTTGTTTCGAGGTCAGAATGAAACTGTCGTACACTGGTTATAGTGTCTGCAATGCTATGTTTCACCTTAGCCAACTGATGTGTGACTGAGCAAGGCTGTAAGTCTTCGGGCTCAACACTGGATTTCTGAGTGCAGCAAGAGAGTTCTCCTTCTGCAGTTGTCTTGAGCTTTATGAAGGCTGCAGCTTTCGTCTCGAGGTCGCTTGTGTCTCCAAGTCTCAGTTTGTGCAGTATCCACTTCTTCAGCCAACTCACAGCTTCTCCTTTCCTGAGTTTGTACTCCTGCTTCAGCTACTGTTTCATGTTTCGGGGACACAGCCTTATGTCCATTCCCATTCATAGAAGAAATAGCTGCATTTACAGATGAATCATGAGGAAGTGAACTTAATGAATGCTCCAGGTTCAGTGTCCTCTTAGATACACAAGTTTACTCACGCGTAGAAACTTTTCTTGCCGTCTGTTTATCCTGCTGATTTGGAAATAACATCAAAATTAACAATCTACTTCCAACATAAAAGAGTAAGACATTCATCTTTTTCTATAAATCAACGAATTTCATTGTTTAAATACTAGTTGCAAGGAGAAACAAGCATGCCTTTACTGCCACTTCTCTTGGGCCTTGATGGTCCTGCAGAGGAAACAAAGTGGCAAAACGGTATAAGAGCAAATAAACTGGAACGCGTAACCATTGGTTTTTGGAAACAACCTTTCTCAATAGGAGACACTTGATGCAAGTATATTACTACAAACGATAAAGACAGTTTGATACAGAAACATGCAAGAAAGCTTACTTCTTTTTTATTAGCAACAACTGCGTTCTGCTTCAAAGCACTCAATGCCCCTTCACAAATTGAAGCCACTACATTACTGCACTTATCTAACGAGACCCCCGATGATTTCACTGCCTCAGCCAGATAAGTTTCGAGCCTGATAGCACAGTTAGTGAGAACTTGCTCTGCCAACCTCCGTGATACTTGGGGAATCTGCTGCCAAGTTGAAAGAGTTAACAAAAGAGCAGTGGGTTGGGTTCCTAGATAAAGATAGTAGAAGACATCCATGTATCACCTCATCATCCTTTTTAACATAATGTAGAATTGGTGAAAGCAACTCTGGAGGTATATCATCGCTTTCTTCTAAAACAAGGGTCATAATGTTCTCCACGGATGAAAAGATTTTCTTAGAATGATGGTCCCTGAATTGGAAATGTAAATTCATAAAACTGTTGCTTCTAAACTGAATCTTCAATTCCAGTAGGACGGAAACATTAGCTCGTTACCTTATACCCTTGAGGGAAATGGTGGAACATCTCAATAAGAAGTGCATCACACTCGAGATCCAACATCACGCTGCTTAATTTGACATCATCCACAGTTTCAAGGATCGATATCCTCTTGGCGTAGGATCGACTATATATGTCAGATAGATGTTCAAATGATGATACAATTAACTGGAATATTTCCTGCGTTTAAATCATAGAAAAGAGTCAGTGAGCAATCCGCATTGCTCAGTTTCCTTAAAGATAAAAGTACCAAATAACAATGTACTTTCATCTGGTCATCATCATAGGTAAGATCTAGAGCAGTTATTAACGTAATCCGAGTGATGCAAGCTGCAACTGCAACTTTCACATCAACATCTGAATGTCTGAAGAGTTTTGGAGCGACCAGTGCTCCTATCAATGGATAGAGTACACACATCGTTGAGCAAGGAGGTGACTGTTCGATCGTTGACATGAGGTGTTCAACTTTCTGAAGGAAAAGACAATTAAATGATCATCAAACTCAACAACTCCACAATCTCAGCACACTTGAAAATGAATTCAAAAATCCCCATACAAGAAAATCCAAAATTGGAACTAAAAGAGTAGAGATGAAGCACATAAAAGAAAGCAAGGCGATTTCTAGACTATCAAAGATGATACACCTAACTTAGATTCAATCCTACACTAGACCTTATGATAAAACATTCAATTGCCAAATGAAACAGATTAGTTCAGGCAACTCTCTGAAACCGGAGTTCAGGAATGGCTTCATCCTTAACGGATTAAATAGAAAAGACAATGCTTTATGAATTTCAGGAAGAAAGCATTGCAAAGATTCGCATTAGAAAGTAACAAAAAGAAGCAATCAAACGTCAAGAGTAGATGAGTAAGAGTTAGACCGCGAAGAAGAACACTAAAAGAAAAGAAAAGAATAAACAGAAATGGTGAAATGTGTTAAGTTCGATGGGATTCCAACTCAAAACCAATTGGCTATGAGTGGAGTGGTCATATCCCTTATATATTGCTTAGCATCCCTTCCAACTTCCGATGTGGACTTTCTTCCAGCTTACTCGAGCTCTCTATCAGAATCCGACATGACTCTCTCTCTGAATGATCTCTCCAAACCCTAACTATGAAAATTCAGACGTCTCGGCATGAAAAAACCCTGAATCGATTCCAAGATTCGGAGGAGAGTGACCCCGAATTAAGCGAAAAAGCAACGAGAAGTTTACAATGGGAGTCGCTGAAGAACACGAAAAGCAACGAGAAATTTTCAATCTTTACACTTTAAAGGGAAAAATATAATCTCCGACGGTCCTTTGCTGATGTGGCATGTTCCAGCTTGTCACTTAATGCTGACGAGTTAATTTAGTATTATAATTTGCTTTTTTGAAAATGGTAAAAATGATTTGTCAAAAAAAAAACCAAGGTAAAAATGTTTTTGATTATTGGATAAGAGATATAAGACACAAAATATTGGAGAATTTTTTTAGAAGTTTTAGTATCATTAATCAGACATATTTTAAGCATACGATTAAAGTTTTATTGATTAAGTTAATATTAAATGCTGCCAAAAAATGAAAAACTTATTATTAAGTTATTTCCAAATCTTTTCTACCTTGTTTATTTTCAACATCAAAAGGTTAGAAACAATCGAACAAAACAACCAAATAGTAAATGAAGAAAAAGTGTTCATCAACGTTCAGATCAAACCTAAGGCATCGATTTCCCGCAGCGAAGCTTCTAAGTTTTGTTTCTTTATCTCGAGGTCCAAACGAAACCGTTTTACAGCAGTTAGAGTGTCCACAATACTCTGTTTCACCTTTGTCACATGATCAGAAACTGAGCAAGGTTGAAGCAGTTTCTTGCGCTGCAAGTTTTTTGGTTCAACACTCAATTGATTTGATGCGAGGGTGCAGCGAGAGGGCCCTCCTTCTGTAGAAATTCGAGCTCTCTTTTTGAACCGAGTCTCAGCTTCTTTTTGAGCATGTTCTTCTTCATCATGTGGTGCTTCAACCGGAGGGCCATCAAATGGTGCTTCTTCTATCTGAATACAATTCATTTTAATACAAAAGTTGACAACTTTATAACTTTATAACTTAGTAAAACCTAGAACTTGAATTTGTTTACGTTGACCTTTGCCTTGGAGCAGAACTTGAGCATTGGAGTTGTGCCTTCTCCTCGAACAAACTCCAAAGTAAAGGTCTCTCCCTCCCTAAACTTATTGGCTGCACAAAAACTTCTCCAACCTTTTGCCAAGTAAAAGTCTTCTCGTCCTTTGGCAGAAGCTACATAGGATGGCCACTTCCCTCCATTTTTGTCCAGTAGAGTTATCTTTTCTGTCTCCTTGATCTCATTCTTCCTCACAAATGGTCCCGGAAGACGCTGCACAAGTTCCAAATGATCGTAAATTAAAGTATTACAAGAAAGAGCATAATCAAATTAACCCTAAACCTAAGATGTTAAAAAACTTACAAGTTGACCTGACTTGAGCATGTAAGGCTTAAAGGTTATTGTCAGAAACTTTCTCTGCGTCATTGAGGCACTCTCTGAGCACCCACTGCTAGGTTTTTCCGAAAGATAATCTTTTTTGTTTACTTTGTAACAGTTTCCTTGTGGAATAGTGTGGGAACACAACCGCAGCAAAGGCCTTGACCCGTTTCGGACAAGCTTAAACCTGTAGAAAGATCCAGCTTCTAGCCCATTTACTAAGCAGAAGTCTCTCCAACCTCCATTGATTCTAGCCTGATCATTTGCTGTATTGTATCTCAGACCAAGTGTCCATGATTTTCCATGTTGATTCATTAAATCAATCTCACAGCATCTCTCGTTTAGGCCATTTGACTTCGCAAAACGCTTTATAAGACACTGCAAAAAACGTAATTAGCACTTAATAATTAATACTAATTAGTGGGATGGTACAAGATTATGCTCTCAAATTATAAAAAGATTAAAGTCAAGTAGCTACCAACGTATCTCGGCTTAGATTTGAAGACGTGACATGCGCGAGAAGATAAGAGTTTTCGGAGAAAGACTCTGCTTCTGTTCTTGAACTTTTGATTGTTCTTGGTTTCGTCTTCGACGCAAAGTTCTCAGAATCTGAATACTCGTCACATGTATCATCTTCATCATCCCCATCTTCGTCAGAGGATATGCACTGTACCTTACAGAAACTTCGACCGGAGGCTGTGACGTGGAAGGCCATGTCCCCGTTTTCCCTAAAAATCAAAACGTCGTCGTCTCGGAGAGAATGTACGGTGGAGAAATTTCCCCAACCGCCGGCGAATCTGCGGCCGTCCAACTTCACTTCCCAGGTTTCGTCCGAAGCGTCCGAAGTCAGTTTCAGTTTCGTAGACTGACTCTTACCTTCTACGTGAGTCGGAAAGAACTCTGGAGGAATCATCTGCAACAACAACAACAACTCCAACGATGATATATAAACCATTTACAAGCTTTTTAATAAATTGTAACAGAGACACATAGACAACACAAACAGAGGAGAGTAATTACCGGATTGGATTTGTGTCCATGAAGACATATGACGAAGAAATTTTGGTTAGTTGGAGAGAAAATTACTGGACCATCCATTATTGAACAAACTCAAGTATCTCAATAGAATTCATTTAAAATCTCAGGTATTTGTGTTTTGATCTTGAAAATTTTGTCCTTTGGAATTCCTTAAGGAGATGATTATTAATGCATGCAAAGTTCTTTCTCGAAACCGTTGAAAGAGACAGAAGCATTAAAGCTCGCAAGGAGACTTGCGTTGAACATTGTACTAGTACACACAAAACAGAGTGGACTGTGGACGCATGTCTATGGTGGGGTCCATTGCACTGGTCAAATTTAGTTGGTCAATAAAATCAAACTTCATTTCAATTAATTTTCGGTTAACGTCACTCAGAAATAAAATTTTATTCAAACATCTTTTGAGGAGTTTGTTACATAAATTATGCCTAGTATTTGTGCGTCTCAAACAAGTCTTTATGTTTGACCAAAAAAAAAAAAAAAACACTAGTCTTTATATCCTCAGACGTTAGAAAGTCTTTGCTTATACGGAAAATTTGAAATTTTCTGTCTCATATTCTTAAATTTTTTTAAAATTTCTGTCTCATATTCTTAAAATTATATCTATGAGAATTCCCATTGGTTTTCTTTTTTCCATTTTGGTATAAGAGAATTTCTACAGGTTTCAGCTTTTGTTTTATTATAACTCTAAAAACTCTAAATTGCTAATTTGTAATGATGATTTTCTTAAATATTCTTTTTGTAAATTTTAGTTGGTTCTCACTTCTCAGTGAATAAAAGAACGTCGAAATAGTATTTCAGGTTTACTTGAAGCTTCTCACATGTCACAAGTAAGAAACTTTCTCAAGTCACTTATCTACCAATTATCCCCACAAGCACACATATTACCGTTAAAAAGTAAAACTGAAGAGTACCTCTCACGTCCAAAGACTATTAGAAATCAGCTGAATATTACCGAGTTTCAATCTTCACAAACACGTCAATCATATCATTTACTAAAGAAACTACTCGTCTCGATTTTTGAACGAGTTTAACAAGATTTGCAAAAGTTCATGTTCCATTTCCGAATCTTCAGTTCACTTTTAGACTTGATGATTACTCGAGGATCTTGTTGATTTCCGATACTTTCTCCCCTGTTTATTTCCAACGTTATAAATGTTAGAAACAAAGACCCAAATTAGTAAAAGAAAAACAAGTGATCATCAGCATACATATCATACCTAACGCGTCTATTTCCTTCAGCGAAGCTTCTAAATGTTGTTCTTTTATCTCAAGTTCCGACCGAATCCGTCTTACACCAGTTAAAGCGACCACAATACTCTGTTTTACCTTTGTCACATGATCAGAGATTGAGCAAGGTTGAAGCAGTTGCTTGCGCTGCAAGTTCTTTGGATCAGCACTGGATTCGTTTGATGCCAGAGTGCGGCGAGAGGGTCCTTCTTCTGCAGAAACTCGAGCTCTCTTTTGGAAACGAGTATTCGTTTCTTCGTGAGCCTCTTCTGTTTCATCATGTGATGCTTGAACCGTTCTTTTTGGGCCACCCAATGGTGCCTGCTTTATCTGAATACAATTCATTTTAACAATCTGACTAAAAATCATAAAAATACAGAAGGTGACTTGAAGCGCTAAGGTGTTTGTTAACCTTAACCTTGGCCTTGGAGCAGAACTTGAGCCGAGGAGTTGTGCCTTCTCCTCGAACAAACTCCAACGTGAAGGTCTCTCCCGTGTTTAACCTATTGGCTGCACAAAACCTTCTCCAACCTTTTGCCAAGTAAAAGTCTCCTCGTCTTTTGGCAGAAGTTACATAGGATGGCCACTTCCCTCCATTTTTGTCCACTAGAGTTACCTTTTCTGTCTCCTTGATCCCATTCTTCCTCGCAAATTGTCTCGGAAGAGGCTGCACAAGTTCCAAATCATCGTAAAGTAGTACAAGAAAGAGCATAATCAAATTAACCCTAAACCTAAGATGTTGAAAACTTACGAAGTTTCCTGACTTGAGCATGTAATGCTTATAGGTTACTGTCAGAAACTTGTTCTGCTTCATTAAAGCACTCTCTCCTTCCCTTCTATGCATTTCCGAAACGTTCTCTTTTCCATTTGCTTTGGAACAGTTTCCTTCTGAATTAATTTCAGAACACAACCGCAGCAAAGGCCTTGTCCCATTCCGGACAAGTTTAAACCGGTAGAACGATCCAGGTTTTAGCTCATTTGCACGGCAAAAATTTCTCCAGCCTCCACGCATAAAATCCTGACCAGATATGCTGTTGTGTCGCAACAACAGAGCCCATGACTTCCCACTTAGATTCATTAGATTAATCTTACACATTCTCTTGTGCAAACCATTTGTTCTCGAAAAATGACGTGAAAAATTCTGCGAAAAAAGAACAAAACGCAATTTCAGTGTTATATATGGCTCAACGACAAAAACTCTAAAGTGTTTGAGTCCAAGTAGTAACCACTCGATCTAGGCGTAGGTTGGAAGCTGTGACGCCGAGAAGACAAGAGTTTTCCGATGAAGAAGACTCTGCTTTTAACCTTGATTCCTTCTTCGACGAAAGGTTTTTCGAATCTGAATCACCTTCCCCTGTCTCATCATCATCATCATCATCATCATCATCATCATCATCTTCATCATCATCATCATCATCGATATCCGCGGTGTCGTCGTCAGATATACACTGTATCTGAGAGAAACTGCGTCCGGAAGGTGTGACATGGAAGACCATTTCGCCGTCGTGTCTAAAAACCAAAACGTCGTCGTCTCGGAGGCAGTGAGCGGCTGAGAAATCTGCCCAGCCGCCGGCGAATATCCGGCCGTTGAGTTTCACTTCCCAGGTTCTATATATATCCGAAGCGTCAGAAGTCAATTTCAATTTCGTTACGTCGTTTTGACCCTCTAAGTGAGCCGTAAAAAACGAATCAGGAATTATCTGCAACAACAGTGACAAACAAATTGTTTAACAAAAAAAAAAAAAAAAACAGTGACAAACAAATTTGATGTTCTTATACGGTAAGAGAGAGAGAGAGAGAGATTACAGGATAAGAGTTGTGTCCGGCAAGTGATCTAACGAAGGAAGGTCGGTTGGATTGAGAAGGATGTGCCATTGTTGAAGAGCTCAAGTACTTGAGAGCGTTTTCTTTTCTCTTGACTGCTTGGTTTTATTGCCAAATTTGTCCCTTCGTTTTCTTCATCCGACTACTTATCTTATCAAATACTAATGAGTAATGACAACGGCATTAATAATTTTCTTTCACCAACCAAAAAGGCCAAAAAATAAATACTACTGTATATCGTAACAGACGTCAAAAAGGTAAGAAAATAAAAACAAAATATCGCAACCCATAAGCAAAATACCGGATGAGATTTTGGGTTTGGTTTAGGTTGTCAATAATCGTTCGGTTGATACTTGTAACAACAAAGAATGATTTTTGAGGCGGGAACCTTTTTCTATCCGGTTTAGATTCGAAACCTATTTAACCGATTCCACTTCTGATTTAGTTATCATCATTTCCAAGAGACTGCAAGACAGACATGTCTCGTTAGTCGTTCCCTTCTTGAATCTTGAGGGCAGTCCAATCACAGGGATTACGAATCCAAAATATTTTTTTCAGAGACTTACTCATTTTCCCCAGTTACAAAAAGTGAATGTCTACTCATTCAGCCAAAAGATATTGGTAGCTTTTCTTTGATAAACCTCTTACCTTTCTGTACGTACCATTTACAAATATCTAATTGTCAAATTTTTGTTTTATTGTTAAACATATTGTAGTAGTCAAATTTACGTAATATATCTTTCTATTCTTAAAGAAAAGTAGAAAACATAGGGGACTTTGAATCTTTGATGATCAAGATATATAGATCATTGTCCAATTATAACAAATTTGGAGACAATGAAACGTTGATAATAACCTAATTATCGATTAAACTTAAAAAAAAAAAAAAAAAACAGATTTCCATATTTCGTTATGATCAAGTATAACAAATTATACTAATTTTTAGCAATAAGTAGAAATAGATTTCATTCATTATTACTTGTATACTGAAAAAAGTCACTAAATTTGTTTTAGACGGAGACTTAAAGAGATAATAAGGCTATACTAAAATTTAAGAGGAGTTAAATGTAAAAAATGTTTTCCGGTGAAATACTTAACTCGATCGTTGCAAAAGTACCTGGTTCTTTTCCGTTTTAAACTTGATTAATGTTGAAGATTTTGCTGACTCCCAGTATCTTTTCCCCTGTTTTTCCAACATCACATTATCAAATAATCAAGAACCAAAATAAACGACACACTATAAAAAGTAGTGTTCATCAATAATTCAGATCATACCTAGTGAATCGATTTCTTGCAGCGAAACTTTTAGATTTTGTTCCTTTATCTCGAGCTCCGACCGAAACCGTCTTACATCGGTTAAAGTATCCACAACACTCTGTTTCACCTTTTTCACGTATTAGAGTGGTTACACTCTAATATCACGTGATCAGAGATTGAGCAAGGTTGAAGCGGTTGGTTGCGTTTCAAGTTTTCTGGATCATCACTTGATTTGTTTAATGCCCCTGTGCAGCGAGATGGTCCTCCTTCTACAGAGACTCGAGTTCTCTTTTCGACCCGGTTCTCTGTTTCTTCTTCAGCATGTGGTGCTTGAACAGTCATTCGGGGTTTTCTCTCCGGAGTCTTACAGCCATCAAGTGATGCTTGCTTCACCTGAGTA
>OVAQ01000079.1:0-58325 GCA_900406345.1 Erysimum cheiri
ACAATAACCAATATAACTAAACCAACTAATATATTCTAATAAGAACTAATCATAAGTTCATAACTGATCACACCTTTCTCCGGTAACTTGTTGAAGAATACTCATGTGATTCGACATTGGTATGTAATCCGGTTGAGAAGGAAGTGAACCCATATAGACAACATACACCTTCATGGATTATCATCAACAATTCAACATGTATATAAATCTTATAATATGGAGAAATAAAATATATTCATTATTATTCTAAAAATGAATATAATTGCTTATCTTGACTAACATCGGTGACTGCTGAAACTGAACTCAAGAACACAAGGATGACACAATATGAGTCAAGACAAAATGAAGTTGCTCGTAATTTCGCCATTTTCTTGTAAAGTGGATTAAAGGTTACTGAAACGTTTCAAATTATGTGGATCAACGTGAAAGGATGGAAATAGTAGAAATCATGCATGAGTTACTGTGCCAAGGAAAAAATAAATCAAACTCCTCGGATTCAGTCTCTTTAGCTTTTATAATAAATCTGGTATTACCATACATATTTGTAATGTGTATCAAATGGTATCATATTTAGGAAACATATTCATGGCTGAGTCAAATATAATTAATTTTGTTTATCAACTTTCTTATACAAAACCAAGAGAAATCTTTGCAAACAATTAAACAATTAAATATATATATATCTTTTTTTGGTGTGGTATATAACACTACTGGTAATGTGTTAAGCCGATCCATAAATGTAATTAATTAATATGAATAAATATAATTAATTATCATATTGATTCTTTTTCTTAATAAATTTAAACGAGATGTCATGAAATGCAATAATATGAAATTTGATTTATAACTTAATTAAAATGTGACAACATTCCGCCAAATTGGCTTTTTTTTTTTTAAGCTAAGTAATATATGCAGTTGACAAAAAAAAAAAAAACTTAATTAAAATGTCAACTGATGATAAATAATCAGTAACCATCAGTATAAATGACAATGGGACTTCTCACGTTATGTGTTCCATCAGACCATATTAGATTTGCAGACGAAGGCAGTTTTGGGTCGAGATTGCTCCCTGAAACAGTCACTGTGAAAGACTGCTTCTCCTTTACTGACTTCATAGATAGAACACTAGGGGAGACCTCAACGTTGAGCTTAGATCCGTGATTTAAGACAACTTTTGATTTGTATGTTGAGTTGGAGGTACCGACGTTGGTGACTGTTCTGTTGAAAGTCGCTGTGAAGGAGCTATTAAATTTCGAAATTTTAGCCGACATTGAAGGATAATTGAGGTTTCTTGGTAAGGTCTTTCCAGTGCAAGTGACGGCTTCACCGGAGATGAGTTTTAGGGTTTTTGAAGTGTAGTTCAAGCCACAGAGAAAGGCGATATGGTCTGTTTTGTCCAATTCATAGACTAGTCCCGGATTAAGAGCGGCCATTGGGTCGACATGTCCAGATCCATAAGCAAACTCGGTCGATGCAGCCCCAACTCCAGTAGCATTCATCGGCCAAGCTGCAAATATTAATTAATAAAGTTGTATATGAACAAAGTTACCAACAAAGGTTACTTGTTGGACAAGAAATAAATGCTAGATATGATTGATGCTTACCCGTTGTCATGATGGCAGATTGGATCATGGAGGGAGACCATTCAGGATGAAAAGTCTTGATGTACGCAGCTACACCTGCAACATGTGGACAAGCCATAGAAGTTCCAGATAGTACAGAGTAGTTCACACGTCTATTGTCCTTTTTTTGTGAAGATGGTGAAGCCAACGGTGAATAGGCAGCGAGAATTTCCACTCCTGGTGCTGTTATATCCGGCTGCAGTTCAATCAACCATTGTCTCTTAGACCAAGAAAGAAAAAAAGAATCAAGAGCATACAAATGTTATACCTTTAGAAGATCAACTGCAATGGTGTTTGGACCGCGGGAAGAGAAGGAAGCAACTTTAGGAGCTTTCTGATTAAAGATTGCTTCACTTTTTAGAACAGTCCCTTGCGGGAACCTGAGAATACAAACACAGAGATATGAGGATAAAGAACGAGAATCCAGAGCACATGGTAAGAGTACACGAAACATAGAGAGATGATTTGTTCGTTACTTTGTGGAGTTAATGTAAGAAATGAGAGAGCCATAGTCGTCTAGTGATAGAGAAGAGATCGGCCAAGGGCTAACAGAAGCAAAGTCTTGTTTGTCTTTATTTATGACTGCAACAGCTGCTTCTGAACCCATCGCATAACTGCACACAGCGATCTTTCCCTTCACCAGAGATGCGTTAGTACACTTCCCAACCGATTGTGCGTACACAAGAGGATATTGTTTTCCTTTTAGATCGAAAGCATTCACTGATTGCCCCTGTTATGGAACAAAAGAGTCACTGATAGTGAAAGGGAGACTATGATCATAAAAATGAGAACGTTTCTTGATACTTACGGTAAGTGTCTTGCCGTTTCCTAGAATAACTTTAGTGACAAACGCACGGTTTGTGGTGCCAGCTGCAACGGTTAAGATCCACGGTGCTACGCTCACGAGTGTTGCCGGATTCCAACCGTTGTTACCAGCTGCCTGCACAGTGAGAATCCCTTTGGCCATAGCATGAAAAGCCCCGATCGCGATTGAGTCCTTTTCGTACATGTCGGAGGTGGCTCCCCCTTGGGAGATGCTGATGATGTCGACACCATCTGCGATCGCATCATCGAATGCCGATAGTATAGATTCTGATCTACACCCTGTCATGCCAGAGACTTTGTAAGCGGCTATTCTAGAGCCTGGAACGCCTCCTCTCGCAGTTCCATTACCGATTCCAAAGAAGCTTGTGTTTTCGACTGCATTTCCAGCCGCTGTTGATGCTGTGTGTGTACCGTGGCCTTTACTGTCTCTCGTGCCTTCGCCTGTATAGTCTCTTGCTCCAATCAACTTGCTGAAACATTGTAAACAGATAAACAATTTTAACTTATGTAATTTAATTTTGTAACCAAAAGATTCTATGCCGAAACTCAAACTAATTTCCAGGTGTTCCTTGAAAATAGATCTCTAGCTAGTTCGACCAACAATACGAATCTTTATTGAGAGAAAATTACTTGTTGCAGGTGAAGTTTTTGCCCCCGGAACAAACACCTTTCCATTTCCTAGGAGGAGGACCAAAGCCTTTACCGGAAAAGCTTTCTGATTCTGGCCAAATCCCACTGTCAAAAACTCCGACAATAGTATCACTCTCTATGGCCAAAATTCGTTTTGTATTTTTTCCTTCCTTCATTCCCATGAACATGAAGTCCCAAGATGCCGTCGTTTGGAGTTCGTAGTTCTTGCTTGGGAACACCGACACAACTCCCTCCATTTCTAACAACACAAAAAGGTCTTTTAAGTACCTTTAAAAACATTTCAACATAAAATGTTTGGCAATCAAAGAACACTAACCGGCTATTCTTTCTTGTTCTGACTTAGTGAGTCGGGCCGCGAAACCATTGAAACTCCTCTTATAACTTCTCACCAAACGACCTTCGATCGAACTAGGAATGAAATCACTTGTTAATTAGTATCTTCATAACAATATTTAAAATTAATTAGAATTAATCATGAAATGAATTAAATAAATCGCACCTTTCTCCGGTGGCTTCTTGAAGAATACTTATGTGATTCGACGTTGGTTTGTAGTCCGGTTGAGGCGGAAGTGAACCCATGTAGACAACATACACCTTCATGGATTATTTTCATCGTTATCATAATGTATGATCGTATAATAGGGAGAAACAAAAATTTATTGATTATTCTTTATTTATAATAACATACTTGTTTATCTTGATGAAGATTATCTTTGTCTGCTGAGACTAAACCCAAGAACAAAACAAGGACACATGAGAGGGCACAAAATGAAGCTTCTCGTTTCGCCATCTCCTTGTAAAAATAAATTAAAGGTTACTGCAATTTTTCAATTTTCTATAGAAGATTGACCAGAAATGAAAGGAGTTTTATGTATATACTAAACATTTTTTTTTAGATGTAATTTATTACAATAGCTGAGAGTTTTTGTTATAGAAACACTATTTATTGCTATTTAATATTACTATTTTTTTTTTTGCTTGACTCATTGATCACATTTTTCTAATTATAGTAAATGCTTCAAATTCTTAATAAAATTTATTAATTGCTTGTCTATAAATCTTAAATCCTTTGACTACTAGATATTTAATTCTAAGATAATTTTCACCATAACTTATTTCCCAAATTAATATTATGAACAATAGTATAGTTATTGCTTACATTTAATACTGTATGTATGACTAATTTTTTGAATCATGAGATTTATCATTGATTTTGATTAATAATTATCCAAAGAGGAGAGACATTAATCATTTTATTGGGCTAGCTTGAAGATGATGACCCCATGTAATAGAAGAAAATATAGTCGGTCAAACTCATTGATTTTAGGTGATAGATCGTTGTGGAAGATGATGATCGATTGGTGTCCGATGAGTCTGATCTCGCTTCTATGTCCGATAGACTTCGATTGATCTCAATTGGAGGAGATTCTGAAGAGATTTCAGATGCGGAAATGGTGAAATCAAAACGAAGAATTGGCTCGAATGTTGCAGGTTTTGTTTATGAAACTCATTGATTATGAGAAAGATATTAAAGTAATTTTGCTTTCCTCTTTTTGCTTTTGTGTTCGCTGGTTTTAGGCAGAAGAAGATGCAATGATGTTTCAATAGTGTTAGTTGATGGATGAAATACAATAATGTGAAATTTGATTTATAACTTAATTAAAATGTCAACTGATGATACATAATCAGTAACCATCAGTATAAATGACAATGGGACTTCTCGCGTTATGTGTTCCATCAGACCATATTAGATTTGCAGACGAAGGCAGTTTTGGGTCGAGATTGCTCCCTGAAACAGTCACTGTGAAAGATTGCTTCTCCTTCACTGACTTCATAGATAGAACACTAGGGGAGACCATGACTTTGAGCTTAGATCCGTGATTTAAGACAACTTTTGATTTGTATGTTGAGTTGGAGGTACCGACGTTGGTGACTGTTCTGTTGAAAGTCACGGTGAAGGAGCTATTAGATTTCGAAATTTTAGCTGACATTGAAGGATAGTTTAGGTTTCTTGGTAAAGTTTTGCCAGTGCAAGTGACAGCTTCACCGGCGATGAGTTTTAGGGTAGTTGCATTGTAGTTCAAGCCACAGAGAAAGGCGATGTGGTCTGCTTTGCCTACTTCATAGACGAGTCCGGGATTTAAAGCTGCTATTGGGTCGACATGTCCAGCTCCATAAGCAAACTCAGTTGATGCAGCCCCAACTCCAGTAGCAATCATCGGCCAAGCTGCAAATATTAATTAATAAAGTGTATATGAACAGAGTTACCTACCAACAAAGGTTACTTGTGGGACAAGAAAGTAAAAGCTAGAGATGATTGATGCTTACCCGTTGTCATGATGGCAGATTGGATCATGGAAGGAGACCATTCAGGATGAAACGTCTTGATGTACGCAGCCACGCCTGCAACGTGTGGACAAGCCATCGAAGTTCCGGACAGAACAGAGTAGTTCACACGTCTTTTGTCCTTCTTTTGTGTAGATGGTGAAACCAAAAGTGAATACGCAGCGAGGATTTCCACTCCTGGTGCTGTTATATCCGGCTGCAAATTAATCAACCCTTGTCTCTCAGACCGGGAAACAAAAGAGAACTATGTAACATCATAAAAATGTTATACCTTAAGAAGATCAGCCGCGACACTGTTTGGACCGCGAGAAGAGAATCCAGCTACTTTAGGAGCTGCCTGATTAAAGATTGCTTCAGTTTTTAGAACAGTCGCTTTGGGGGACCTGAGATAGATAAACACAGAGATATCAAGACAAAGATGAGAATCCAGAGCACATGGTAAGAGTACACGAAACATAGAGATGATTTGTTCGTTACTTTGTGGAGTTAATATAAGAAATGAGAGAGCCAAAGTCGTCGAGTGATAGAGAAGAGATCGGCCAAGGGCTAACAGAAGCAAAGTCTTTTTTGTCTCTAAATATGAATGCAACAGCTGCTTCTGAACCAATCGCATAACTGCACACAACGATCTTTCCCTTCACCAGAGATTCATTGTTACACTTCCCAATCGATTGTTCGTAGACAAGAGGATATTGTTTTTCTCTTAGATCGAAAGCATTCACTGATTGCCCCTGTTATGGAACAAAAGAGTCATTGATAACGAAAGGGAGACTATGATCATAAAAATGAGAACGTTTCTTGATACTTACGGTTAGTGTCTTGTTGTTTCCGAGAACAACTTTAGTGACAAACCCACGGTTTGTGGTACTAGCTGCAACGGTTAAGATCCACGGTGCTACGCTCACGACTGTTGCCGGATTCGAACCGCTGTTACCAGCGCACTGCACCGTGAGAATCCCTTTAGCCATAGCGTGAAAAGCCCCGATCGCCATTGAGTCCTTTTCGTACATGTAGGAGGTGTCTCCCGCGATGGACATGCTGATGATGTCGACACCATCTGCGATCGCATCATCGAATGCCGATAGTATATATTCCGATCTACACCCTGTTACGCTACAGACTTTGTAAGCGGCTATTCTAGAGGCTGGAACGCCGCCTCTCGCAGTTCCATTACCGATTCCTAAGAAGCTTGTGTTCTCCACTGCATTTCCAGCCGCTGTTGATGCTGTGTGTGTACCGTGTCCTTCACTGTCTCTCGTGCCTTCACTTGTATAGTCTCTTGCTCCAATCAACTTGCTGAAACATTGTAAACAGATCAGCAATACTATACTTCTATAATTTGATTCTGTAACTAAAAGATCCAATGCCGAAACTCAAACTAATTTCCGGGTGTTCTAGGTCTCTAGCTATTGAGAGAAAATTACTTGTTGCAGGTGAAGTTTTTGCCCCCGGAACAAACACCTTTCCATTTCTTAGGAGGACCAAAGCCTTTACCGGAAAAGCTTTCTGAGTCTGGCCAAATCCCACTGTCAAAAACTCCGACAATAGTATCACTCTCTATGGCCAAGTTTCGTTTTGTATTTTTTCCTTCCTTCATTCCCATGAAGTCCCAAGATGCCGTCGTTTGGAGTTTGTAGTTCTTGCTTGGGAACACGGACACAACTCCCTCCATCTCTATCAACACAAAGAGGTCTTTAAGTATTTAACATTTCAACATAAAATGTTTAGCAATCAAAGAACACTAACCGGCTATTCTTTCTTGTTCTGACTTAGTGACTCGGGCCGCGAAACCATTGAAACTCCTCTTGTAACTTCTCACCAAACGACCTTCGATCGAACTAGGAATGAAATCACTTGTTAGTATCTTCATAACAATATTTTTAATTAATTAGAATTAATCATGAAATGAATTAAATAAATCGCACCTTTCTCCGGTGGCTTCTTGAAGAATACTTATGTGATTCGACGTTGGTTTGTAGTCCGGTTGAGGCGGAAGTGAACCCATGTAGACAACATACACCTTCAATATGGATTATTATCATCGTTACCATCATGTATGATCGTATAATTGGGAGAAACAAAATTTTATTGATTATTCTTTATTTATAACAACATACTTGTTTATCTTGATGGAGATTATCTTTGTCTGCTGAGACTAAACTCAAGAACAAGACAAGGACACATGAGAGGGCACAAAATGAAGCTTCTCGTAATTTCGCCATCTCCTTAGAAAAACAAATTAAGACTAATTACTGCAATTTTTTTAATTTTCTATAGAAGATTGACAAGAAATGAAAGGAGTTTTAAATACTAAACAGTTTTTTTTATATAAATCTTAGTTTTTAGATGTAACTTATTACAATAGCTGAGTGTTTTTGTGATAGAAACACTATTTATTGCTATTTGACATTCTTTTTTATTTTTTTCTTGAATCACTGATCCCATTTTTTCTAATTATAGTAAAAATGCTTCAAATTCTTAATTGGTTGTCTATAAATCTTAAATTCTTTGATTACTAGATATTTAATTCTAAAATTATTTTCACCATAATTTTTCCCAAATATTGTGAACAACATAGATATTGCTTACATTTATTACTGTCTAATTATTTGAATAATGAGATTCATCATTGTTTTTGACTAATTATCCAAAGAGGAGAGAGTGAGAGACACTAATCATTTTATTGGGCTTGAAGATGATGAGCCGCCCATGAAATAGAAGAAAAATGGTCGGTCAAACTCATTGCCACGTCATCTGTAGTTCTTTAAAGATCATCTTCACAAAATAATGTTCTTGAACATCCCCGAAGCTAACTCCGAACCTCAAACTGTTTCTTCTTCTTCTCCTCTTTGGCTCTTTGACAAAGGTTAGTTATTTCTTAGAATTGTTACTTATTGGAGCCGATTCTAATTTGGAAGTCCAACAATGTCAGTATTTGTAAAATTCCCGTCTCAACTAAATTTAGTCAAAACTTGTGACGGTGGGAAAAATCAAACATGTTGATCAATTATTGGTCCTCAAGGGGAATATATAACTATCTTCTCGTCGATATATAAACTTTCGTTCCGATCATCAAAAAGTATCGGATCTCAGAAGTGTTTTCATGTTCTTAGTTTCAGGGACAGGAATTCTTGTTTCGTCTGTAACTTCAAGCTTCAAGCTATGGCTGTCACCAAGATTTATATAGTGTGAGTCTTTGAAACCAATCAGTGCCAAGTTAATTAAATGGCGATCGGTTTTCTGGTCAAGAGTAATTTTATACTACTGGCTCAGACAGGACGATATTCTGTGCCGGTCCCGGTCCTGATACGCAGTTTGGTTTTGACGAAAAATCGGTTTTTCTGGTAGGTACTATTCGTTGCACGGCCATGTCGAGACAATGGCACGAGAGGTTCTCCGAGGGGCAAACTCTGTTCCAGACGTGGAAGCAACACTCTGGCAAGTGCCAGAGACATTACCGGAGAAAATACTGGAGAAAGTGAAGGCCGTTCCAAGACCGGACGATGTGGCGGATATTCGACCAGAGCAACTGGCGGAAGCCGATGGATTTATGTTTGGCTTCCCTTCTAGGTTTGGAGTGATGGCATCACAGGTCATGACTTTCTTTGACAATACAGATGATCTCTGGACTACACAAGCTCTCGCTGGGAAACCCGCCGGAATATTCTGGAGTACGGGTTTCCACGGTGGAGGCCAAGAACTCACTGCGTAAGAACAAAGTCCTAACACCTAGCAATGTTAGAGAAGTACATAGCCAAGTCACTGATTGTTCTAACTGCAGATTGACGGCAGTGACAAAACTGGCCCATCACGGGATGATATTTGTACCGGTAGGATACACATTCGGTAAAGGCATGTACGAGATGGGAGAGGTGAAAGGTGGTTCACCGTATGGCTCAGGGACTTATGCAGCTGATGGATCACGCGAGCCAACTGAGCTGGAGATTCAGCAGGCGAATTACCATGGCAAATACTTTGCAGGAATAGCCAAGAAACTCAAGATCCGCTCTACTGTCTAGAACTAAACTGACTCCGTGTTTCATATGTTAATCAATCTGTAAATGTGAAGGAGAAAGCTGAAAAATCTCATATATGTGTAGCTAAATGGTCAACAAATCTCATTTCCCATAGATTCTAGCTATTGATCATGTAAAGCATTACCACTTGATATCAATATCAACAATCCCTATTTATACATCATTGCGATCTCAACTCAATCTCACCTGAAACTCTGACTATTTTTGCGACCCCAACCGGTATTCGCAGCTCTCCATCCATATAAAGAATCAGTATAAAATCAATAAGAAGAACAGATTGATTCCAGTGTTATGTATCTGAGATGCTTTGATAGTAAATATCAAATGTAGATTAATTGTGTAAATGAAACCCTCTTCTAAGTTCGTAAATTAATAGTATACATGAGCTTCGAAGCTTACGAGATAGTGGGAAACCACGGCCAAATGCACAAAAAGCACCTAGTAAGTGGAACTTTCTTTCCCAAGATAATGGGAAACAAAGAGACGAGACTACTACTTGTTCTAACTCTAATACGTATACAAAGGAGTCCTACTTATCCCCAAATCTTAAAGACTGCAATATACAGATAAAGATTTACCAGAACCGGTTATTTGCCTTCACCTTACATGGTAATCGTAAGGTGAAGACGCAAACGCTTGATCTGGAACCACCAGTGGTAACTTCTCAATGTACACAAACAACCGTTTCCGATTCTCTCTCGAGATTGCAGTGAGATTCACTGAATCCGTTTGGTCCAAAAACATCCAGAGATCACCCGAGTCTACTCTTTTAAGGCTGTCTCTGCAGAACGGGCATGACTGTGATCTCCCTCGCCTAAGTAAAAAAAAAAGACCCCTTCAGAAAACCGGTTACATTCAACATGTTACAAGCTTTATAATGACTTACCAATCGCGGTAACACTTGATGCATAAAGAATGAGTACAGTTAGGCAGCACGACCATGCTGTTCATTTCCATACAGATTCCACATTCTTCTTCCCTCTCAATCTCAATCTCTGAGAGCTCACACTTTTCGCTCTCATCTTTCTTTCTGTATCGCATATTGCAGATCTCTTTTTGTTTGCGGTCTTCTAGGTCTGTAATACCTCTTTGTAGTTGTAACAGAGACGGGAATATCACAGCTAAAAATTTACCAAAACATCAGAAAAACACCCATGAGCATAAACCATATCAACCTTGTTTACCAAAAGTTATATCAGCGCGAAACAAACACATACCGTAGAACTCTCTTATACTGGCTTTTCTTTCGTAAACCGACATTGTGGTTTTTCCATCTGCATAAGTCTGCACCAAATATAAACTCAAGGGGTTAATCAAACAATCACAAAGAACAGTATGGTGAATGTAGTAAGAAAAAGGGGCAAGAAAGTACCATATAGATAAGAACTCTGAGCAAACCGAGGGCACCAGCGAGGTGACAATCAGTCCATTGTACAAGAAAAAGAAAAAACTGAGCAGCCGGGCTGTACGATAATCTCATTTGAACACGCGCTCCATCCTTCTCCTGAGGATAATCTAAAGCTCTGTTTTTCATTTTGATAAGAAGAAAAAAAACGAAATTAAGATCATAAGCACATCTAACCATAAGCATAGTTTTGGTCGAGGAATCAAAAAGATTCAAACAGCAAATTGTAATTAAGGAAGTGATCAGTTCATGTGTCCATACAAGTCACAAACTGCCATAGCTTTAAAAATAATATAAAGCTTTATAACACAATCAAAGAAACATTCTCAGATTTCAAAAAGCTGTAGCAGCTTCATCACTAGCAGCCTAGACATTGATCAGTTTCGAGAGCGTGACTGATCCAGCTAAAGCAGTATAAGAACCCACTAAAGTTTTTCAGCTTCAAGTCAACTAGTTAAGAACAAGAATCTCAATAGCCAATTAAAGTCATCTTTCACTTCCACTCCTACTAAAACAAGTTCCGAGTCTATATAAATCTCTAACTCAGTGATCAATTTCTAAACCAGTGGACCTATGAGAATCAAGCTACAGAACCTGAAAGAAACTTTCAAAGATTTCACTGCAAACAAAAAGAACTCTTCAATACTAATTCCCTTACATGCAAACCAAACAAAGGAAACAAATTAAGTAACAACAAGAACAAAGAAAAGAAAAAAACTTAACTTGAACGCTGAGATAAACTTAAAAAAAGGAAAAAAGTTGGAGACTTTATAATAAGAGCCGATAAATTCGATAAAATTAGAGAAGGAAGAAGAGAAAAATCGAGGAATTACAGTGTGTTAGCGTGTTGAATATCAGCTTCTAGAGCTTTAAGAGAATCTTTGAATGACAATTTGGCCATGGCAGGTGAATTTCCCAGAAAATAATTCCCATCAAACGAAACAGAGAATCAAGAAAGCAAGAACGATGATTCAAAGCATCGAAACAAAAAGGAAATTTTCTTCTTTTGTTTTTTGTTAAAGAAAAAGGAAAATATTAAAGACTTCTCTTTTAGGAGTTAGATGTTTCACCCAATCCGATGATCAAATTTACATAAATGTAGTAGACAGAGAAATGTAGGCAGAGGAGAGAGATAGAGAAGGAGAGTGGTTTTTATTTTTATTTCTTTGTAAAATTTAAGCGCTTATCAGTTATTACGATTCTCGAAGTTGCTTTTTCAAGAAAAGTCGCGAGATGACGCATGAATTGACGATTATACCCTTAGAGTCAATATAGTGGTTCTAATCTCCTGTTTTGGCGTACCCATGGTTTTTCGTCACTTTCCATTAAAGGACTGCCACCTGGAAATATTAATTTTTTTTTTTAATTTGGCAAGCACCACCTTATTGTAAAATATGTAGTATTTCACGCACTATAGGTAAAATAAAGATAGTATTTTTGAGAAGAGTATAGTAAGATGAGATCAGTTCTATAACATGTAGTATTAAAAAAAAAATGTAATGTAACGTTGATATCTATAATTAGATACTTTTATCAAAAAATATTAAGCGTCTCTAAAACTGAACTAGAAAAAGGTTGAGAGGTCCAAAGTTGTACATATGTCCTTAGTATATTGGGCCACGTAAAAGGGAAGGATAGTGATTGATACAGGAGAGTTCAATTAATTCATAATTCTGATCTAAAATGCCAACCATGAAATGCGAACTGTGTCTGTATTTATTGCATTTGTATAGTATAAGAGTTTTTTTTTTTAATTTTTTTCCTTCTCGCGAATTTAAGTTTACTCACAACTGAAAGTGAGTAGCATAACACCAATTGACAAGAAGCATCTCAAATTTGATCAAAGAAATTTTTGTTTGAATATCTAAAGATGAAAACTATAATAATAATATAACTAAAGTATGTATTATACAAAACTGTATCTGTCTTAAAATTCAAATATAAACATGCGATATGATTGTTGTCCATGGCAGGCCAAATTACCAATGCTGGATGTCTGAATATTATTAGTTGATTAAAGGCGAACATTGTGGATATAATACATTGCATACCAACTTTCTCGGTTCGACATAACTGAAATTCTTTTTTACTCTTTATGTTTTTCTTACTGAATCGTGTGTTAAAGAAATCTTGAAACACACCACACTAATGTTCACGAGTCAAGACTCCAACATGCCAAGAAGATTAATATCTAGTGGATACCAGCATTAAGGCATTTTATCCGCAACACTTATAAAACAAAATTAGATAAAAACAAAAATGTGGGAGATGTTAAGATAGCGACTTGGATAAATTAGAAAAGAAGCGGATAACGTCAATGCCCCGGCCCCAACAATCTCCTCAGTGATCCTCTTGTATATACATCGCAATAATTAAAGCTGGTAGTGCAGTAAAAATAAACAGGCTAGCTATATAACACGACTGATAAGTTTAATTAACAAATTAAATAAACACGACTAATAAAAAAGTTATAAGTCGAATGAAATTATATAGAATGAATTGGAAAAAAAGAAGAATCAAATAGATAAAAACAAAAGCAAAAGAGAATTAAAACGTAACGCACATGTTTCAAAAATTCAAAGGAAAACACTTGATTTTATAAAATTAAAAGAAACTACTGCAAGTAATCGTTAAGAGGCTTGCAAGTCTTGGGCCTGTACTTTCGAGTGCTTGCTTAAAACTTTGCACTGCAAATAAAGGAGCTTTTTGGTTTAATTCTTCTGACGTGAAGATAAACGATGCATGCAATGAGAGCATTGACTGTATCTATACGATTAGCTTCGACATTTATGCAGTTAAGTTATATTGATCGAAAAAGTCAAAATCTGAACTCATAAAAATGTCTTCATTTAATGAGAAATAAAAAAATCACGTGACGAAAACATTTAGTGATTTATAAGTGTCGTAAGATCTTATTAAAACTTAATACGTATGATCTGTCTTTGCGTAGCATCAATGGGAGACAGAGAGCCAGTGAGAGAGAGAAGGTTCCATTGATCGATCATGTGCGTCTTTGAACCCGAAACTCTTTAAGTACATAGACGAGTGCTCCAATTCGAACAAACATCGAAACAAAGACAGAACAAACAAATGTTGTCTCTATTCTCTGTTGTTTTTACTTTTCTTGCTCTTTTTCTCATCCCTGGTCTCGTCATCTCTCGGCGTCTTCGTGTTCCTTTCTCTTTGACAAATATCCTCCGATTCATCAAAATCACAGCTTCTAAATACGATGATGAAGAAGAAAGGAACGAGAAACGGTTGGCTTTTACTAATCATAGTTTTTAATTACGTGTCTAAGCTTCTGAGTCTAATCTGAAATTAACTAAGTGAGTCCATATTGCTATAATGATTTACGCACGCGTTTCTGCCGTTAAAATCAATGACACGTGTCTTGCTCAATTAAATTTCTAACTTTATTTTTACGAGATATATATTATGCATATTAATTTTGTTATATGAAAGCCTCTAAAAAAGTTTTTGTTCTTATAACTAATTTAATTTGCAGTGGTACAATGGGTGAGAAAGAAAAACGAGAGAGAATTCCAAAGCATGTGGCGGTTATATTGGACGGAAACAGACGTTGGGCAGAAAAGCGAGGACTCGGGACATCGGAAGGCCACGAGGCCGGAGCAAAAAGGCTAATGGAGAATGCTAAGGACTGTTTCGCTATGGGGACAAACACTATCTCACTCTTTGCTTTCTCCACCGAAAATTGGGAAAGACCCGAGGTGATTACGGAAAATGAAATATATGATTTTTTGGTGATCATCTGATACAATAGTTGAGTTACCAACACCGATTTTGTTCTTTGTATATTTCATTTTGATTCAGTTTTTCTATTTCTTTGATCAGGATGAAGTTAACTGCTTGATGGCCTTGTTTGAGAAACACTTTGAGTCTGAGTTGCCTTACTTCAGAAGGTATCTAATTCAAGATGTTTTTTTCTGTTTATTCTCTTTTAATTAAAGCCCTATGTCTGTCTTGATTGATGTTAACTTTCCCATTCTTTTTTAGAGATAAGATCAAGATCTCGGTAATTGGAAACCGCGCGAAAATCTCCAAGTCGCTTCAAGGTTTGATAGAAGAGGTAGAGGAAGCTACAAAGAGCTACGAAAGGAAACATCTCATTATAGCTATAGACTACAGTGGAAGATTTGATATCTTACAAGCATGCAAAAGTCTTGCAAAGAAAGTAAAAGATGGGTTGATTCAAGTGGAGGACATTAATGAGAAGGCGATGGAGAAAGAGTTGTTGACAAAATGTAGTGAGTTCCCAAACCCTGACTTGCTGATCAGAACAAGCGGAGAGCAAAGGATCAGTAACTTCTTCTTATGGCAATCTGCTTACACTGAGCTTTACTTTCCTAATGTCTTGTGGCCTGATTTCGGCGAAGCTGAGTATCTTGAGGCCTTGACTTGGTATCAACAAAGGCAGAGGCGATTTGGTCGGCGAGTTTAAATCTTTAAATCTTCATGTCTCACTAACCAAATCATTCAATTGATGCAATACCACGTAGCGATACGATTGTTTCATGAGACTTTAATATTTGTGTTTGTTTTCAAAAGAGCTATTTTCATATAGAAACTATCATATTTAGTTATTTACGTTTGTAACTTTTAAATGATATTTTATATTAATAAAAGAAGTGTTATCTGTTATATGTAACTATATAAATTTGACAACCACAGACATCATAATTAACTTCTATGGCCTAAATCCCAGATTAATATTAACATGCATATACAAATTACTTCTATATAAGATTTATTTTTGTCAACCACAGACATCATATATCTTACCAGTTACCAAGTATACTATTGCCGCAGAGAATACTACATTAATATTTTAGGTATTTGAAGGCCAGACCCCGGCCCGATTGGTCCTCAAGATTTTAGCGGCCGGCTCAACTGACACAGTTTAGTTTGAATGGTAGATAACAAAATTTATAACCACACTGACAAGTTCATTGATTGAGCATCATCTAGTTAATCAGACATATAACAAAATCTTTTTACTTAATTAGTCTGTTTCACCTAAAAGGCAAAATAAAAAAATCAATACTTAACTCGTGTTTGATTAGTTAAAAAGTAACTAAGTTCATTTTTGGCAAGGTTTCCAAAAGTGCGAGAGAAACAACCAGAGCCAGTCATTATAATTTACTCTTAAGATGATATTCACACTTCTATAATCCATGCAAACACTAGATACTCTTCACACTCTATACAATGTTGTCTCTGCTCTGGTTCCTTCTGTCTCTTCTCTCTCTTCTTCTACTTCCTTGTCTCCGACCATGCTTTCCTGCTAAAGAATCTCTGAAAGATAAAAGGAAGATGTAAATTCTTGTTTTTCTTGTTAAATTCGTTGAAACTTCCCGCCAAAATTTTCATGACTTGGCTTTGGTTTTATGTTTTGTAGCGACAAGAGAACTTATGTGGTCGAGGAGGAGGAGCCACCTACAGGGCTTCGGAGTGAGCTGATGCCGAGACACGTTGCCGTGATAATGGATGGAAACCGGAGATGGGCCAAACAGGCCGGATTGCTGACGTCACAAGGCCACGAGGCCGGAGCTAAACGACTTATAGAGTTCACTGAGCTCTGCTTTAACCTAGGGATAAATACTGTCTCAGCTTTTGCTTTCTCTACTGAGAATTGGGGAAGACACAAGGTGTGAAAATTTCAACAGATTGTTTCTATTTCAACTTTATTATCTCTAACAACTTGATTGCTCAGATTGAAGTGAGATGCTTGATGTCTTTGTTCCAACGTTACCTCAAGTCAAAGATCCAATTTTTCCAGAGGTATATAAAACGAGTGAGCTTATTTAAAATAGTAGAGCTTCTCATCTGCTCATTTTGTTACCAAGAATCTTGTTTGTTTCAGCGAGGAGATCCGAGTCTCTGTTATCGGGAATCTTGCAAATATCCCGGAATCTCTCCTCGGAACAATCATGGAGACAGAGGAAGCTACAAAGAGCTACAAGAAGAAGCATCTTATCTTGGCCGTAGATTACAGCGGGAGATTCGACATCTTGCGTGCATGCAAGAACATTGTGAAGAAAACAGAACAAGGTTTGATCGGAGAGGAAGACGTGGATGAAACATTGTTCGAAAGAGAGCTTCTGACAAAGTGTACCGAGTTCCCAAGTCCTGATCTCTTGATTAGGACGAGTGGAGAACAGAGGATTAGTAACTTCTTCTTGTGGCAGCTTGCTTATACCGAGCTCTTCTTTTCGCCAGTTCCTTGGCCTGATTTCGATAAAACGAAGCTTCTCGAGGCCCTGGTTTCGTATCAGCGAAGGGAACGACGATTTGGCTGCCGGGTTTGATCCACATCTGGTCCTATGTTCTGTCTCTCTCTCTGTTTCCTCTGTTCTGCTCTGTTTCTCTTTGAGTCTAAGCATCTGACATTTTCTATTAAACTACTCTGGTTTCGTGTGAAGTACATATTTTATGCGTTGCATTCATTCTTCTCTGCTTCACGTACGTATCTTGTGACACAAGAAACCAATCACGTGGGTTCTGGAAGCCTAGTGAAGCCGGAAAAAAATAAACCCTAGGTTAGCGAGCTAGTCAAATTAGTTCATAACTTAATATAAAAATCACGTTCAAGTTGAGAAATTTGCGCCTCGTTTTAATACGTTTACCACAATTTATTATTATAACTGTAAAGTTAGATTATTATTGTTGAACTAAATCCAAAAAAAGTAGGTAAAGAATTTAAGTGGATCGCACTATTCGAGCAAGAGTGAATCGATCGAGAAACAGTGGATCGCACTATTCGAGACCGTCTATACCTATGTTCTACGGGCTTCCAACTCAAAACCAATTGACAATAAGTGGAGTGACCTATATTCTTATATATTACTTAAGATCTCTTCCAACTTTCGATGTAGAACATTATGTCCTAATACGCCTCCTTGAAATGATGGCTCTTTAACCATTAATCTCGGAATATTCAGGATTAGATCGACGGCATCAATTTCAGGTCTCATCGATGATTGGACCAACTTTAGGTCGGATCGGATTAGACATGTGTGGATCGGACTCTGATACTATGTTAAGTTTTATGGGTTTCCAACTCAAAACTAATTGGCAATGAGTAGATTGATTCATATTTCTTATATATTATTTATGATCCCTTCTAACTTCCGATGTGAGACATTATGTTCTAATATATATCATGTCGTTATAAGTTCCATTTGTATGAGGTACCTACTTTGTATTTTTGTAAAATTAATAAAAATTCACATAAAACCAAAAAAAAAGAAAAGAATTTAAGTAGAATATGTTCGCTAATTTAAAGACTATAATATTGTAAATATAAAAAACCACTTTATTGGTTCTAGTTCCAAAAATACCACAGCAAATGTTTTGGAAGAAATACCATTTATAGAAAGATATCTAAATATTTCAAAACATGAGATACATAATAGAAAATAGATGAATATCCTAAAATACGGTATTTTTAAGGAATTTGTGGGTGTTATTGTTGGTCTAATTAAACCTAACGTTCTAAGCTACAAAACACCAAAAAAACTTTTGTGGAGTTGGTTTAAAAAGTATTACCATTAATTATTAGTATAATCAACTTAAGACTATGTCGGCTTTACCATACTGAGTTCCATGACATCGTTACTCTCGGAAGGGATTAGTAATACGAGTTTCAATACTGATGTATTAGGATTTTCCTTTTTTTCAATAATTTAATACAGTATAAGCAGAAACATATTTGTCATCTGGATTAGTGATATACGAAGATAAAATATAGATTTCAAACATTTAAATTGATTTTCAAGTTTCTCCACTTACGCGTTTAATACGGAGGACCTCTCTTTGGGTAGTAGAGAAAAAGCAGGTTTGTCGATTAGTGATGTCTTTGAAATTCTTTATATGAGAAAGCTTCAATGAGTTAAACAAATATCTCGAGGCAAAAGCCAAATTAATAAAGTAAATAAACAATGTTGTCTCTAATCTCTTCTCTGTTACCTCTGCTTTTTCTGTTTCTCATCTCTTGTTTTTTCATCACAAGCCATTTCTGCTTCCCTCTTCCCTTGCCAAAACTCTTCAGATTCATCAAAATCACAGCTTCGAGAGACGATGATGAAAACGAGAAATTGTACAAGTTTGCTTTTTTCGTTTTGTTTTCTAAGCATACTTTTAGTAGCTATGTGTCCGTAGTATATAGTCTCATAACTTAAATTTCAAACTAGTCATAAAACCTATGCTTCTCAGTTCTCACTATTTTTGTTGGCTTCTCAAATAATATATAAGGAGTTTTTTCATCACAAAAGTGATTCTCCGTTTAATGAAACATACTACATTTATAATATAGTGTACTCCATATATGAGTTATATTAACCAACATGTAATCGTACTTGTGATGAGATTTAACACTTTACTTACGTTCTAGAATATACAAGGGTATTAATAAGAGAAAAACAAAATTTCATTTCATTTTTTACAAAAATATATATCATCATAAGGGAAAATATTCATAAATGTAACCAAATTAGTCACTAAATAGATTTTATAAAATTTATTCTTTGCAACAAGACAGTTTAGTTGGATCATAGTTTTTTTTCATAAAGTTCAGTTGGATCATAGTTCTTCAGTTGTAAAGTTTACAATATCTATATTCACATTTTATCCAAAAAAAAAAAAAGTTTACAATATCTCTTTGATTCTTATTTTTCATTATATGTGGTAAAAAATTGGGGTTGGGTAAGATTCAGTGCACAACCACACCGTAAACTTCATCATAGAATTATAATCATCTACGAAAGCCAGAGAAATAAATTGTTCTACTTCCTCTGTTTCATATAAACTGCAAATAAAAACAGAACGACCAATACTAACTTTTTTTTTTGGCTTAGTAGAAGAAAAATATAACCAGAATAAACTAAGTTCATTTCTGGAAATGTTTCCAAAAATGGCAAATAGATAACGTACGCTTACGATTTTCGCACAGAGACTTTGGTTCATGGAATCAGAGATTTCACCCTTGACAAAAAAAAAAAAAAAAAAAAAAAAAAAGGAAAAAAAAATTTTANGAGATTTCACAAACACTATATGCTCTGTTTTGTTAAAAGATGACAACGCTAAATCTTCATAACTTAGCTTTGGTTTTTGTGTTTGTGAAGTGACGAGGGAACTTATGTGGTCGGAGAAGAGGAGCTACAAAGAGAGTTGATGCCGAGACACGTGGCAGTGATAATGGATGGAAACCGGAGATGGGCCAAACGGGCCGGTTTGCTGACGTCACAAGGCCACGAGGCCGGAGCTGAACGGCTAATAGAGTTTTCCGAGCTCTGCTTCAAATTAGGGATTCATACAGTCTCAGGTTTTGCTTTCTCCACAGAGAATTGGGGAAGACACAAGGTGTGACATTTTAGACAAAATTGCTTACATTCTCATACACTTATCGACTCTAACAATTTTTTGGTATTATTAAGATTGAGGTTATGTGTTTAATGTCTTTGATTCAACACTACCTCAAGTCTAAGATCCAATACTTCCAAAGGTATAAATACAATTCGATTTAGCTTTTTTTGTTTAACATGTTACATGTGATCTGCCCATTTATAAACCCAAGATCTTGTTGTTTCAGAGAGGAAACTCGAGTTTCTATTATCGGGAATCTAAGGAAGATTCCTGAATCTCTCCTCCGAACAATCCACGAGGTAGAGGAAGCTACGAAAAGCTACAAGAATAAGCATCTCATCTTGGCAATAGATTACAGCGGGAGATTCGACATCTTGCGCGCTTGCAAGAGCATTGTAAAGAAATCAGAGAAAGGGTTAATTCGAGAGGAAGACGTGGATGAGACGTCATTCGAGAGAGAGCTTCTGACAAACTGTACCGTGTTCCCAAGTCCTGATCTACTGATTAGGACAAGTGGAGAACAGAGGATTAGTAACTTCTTCTTGTGGCAACTCGCTTATACCGAGCTCTTCTTCTCGCCGGTCCTTTGGCCTGATTTTGATAAGGATAAGCTTATAGAGGCCCTAGCTTCCTATCAGCGCAGGGAAAGACGATTTGGTCGTCGGCTTTGATCCTCTGTTCCGCTCTGTTTTGTTCTGTTTATCTGAGATTTCAATCAAACTAAAGAGATCATTGTACTGTGATAACTTTATGTCAATAAATTTTAATAATTTCGAATGAAATAAGTGATGTGCTTCTTGTTCCTTGCTTCGCCTACGCTTATATCAATTGTTACTAAAACCAGTATCTTGCAACACAAGATACTGAAAAATCTCAAAAGCTTGGTGAAAGCAAGTTTATTAAGGTATAAAAGCACCCATTATTACACATCATATAAGTTTCCATTACACCACTCTGTTTGTTGCAAGAAAAATCTCTAAGATTTCCGACCACCAAAGCGTCGCTGTCTCTGCTGAAACGACATCAAGGCTTCGATATAACCACTTCTCCCAAAATCAGGCCAAAGTTCTTGAGCAAAGAAGAGCTCTGTATAAGCCAGTTGCCACAACAAGAAGTTACTCACTCTTAGCTCACCGCTAGTTCTTATCAGTAGATCCGGGTAAGGAAACTCGGTACAATTCGTCTCCAATTCTTGCTCGATAAGTCTCTCATCTATCTCCTCAACATCAATCTCACCATCTTTAACTCTCTGCGCAATACCTCTACACGCTTGTAGAACATCGTATTTCCCACTGTAACCAACGGCTACAATTAGCTGAAACCTCGTGTTGTTCTTCGTAGCTTCCTCGACTTCGTTTATTACTCTTAACAGAGATTTCGGAAGTTTCGATGAATCTCCAATGATCGATATCCGAACATTGTTCCTAACAATCAAAAGATTAAGCTACTGAGACATAATACTTAATCACAAACAATTCTTGATTATGATTAATTATACCAATAATACTTACTTGGCTAAGTTCTGAAACTCGGTTTTAAGCGATCTCTCGAATAAACTAAACAAGAAATCAATCTCAATCTGCAGAGAAATATAACTCAAAACGTATCAAAATTGAACTGTAAAATCTGAAATTAAAAAATAAAAAAGAACCTCTCACTCACCCTTGGTCTAATCCAATTATCAGTAGAGAAGGCGAAGACTGTAAGAACTTGAATTCCCCATTTACCGCTAAGCTCAACGATCTCTTTCAAAGCTTCAACGCCGGCTCTGTGACCATCCCAAGGTTGAAGACCTTGATTCTTCGCCCATCTTCCGTTACCATCCATTATGATCGCCACGTGTTTCGGCATCAGCTCCGGTTGAAGCCCCTCCGGTAGAGTTTCTTCTTCCTCCGCCGCCGTAAACGACGCAACCTCCGATTTAGAAGATCTGACTCTCAAACGGACTCCTCTGTCCACGAAACTTTGCGAGTAAGAGAGAAAGCAATCATCTCTACTTAACTGCCATGGCCGCTCTAAATCTCCAGCGTAAAACCGTCGGAAATCGAAGGATGTAGAAGTAGGAACCCGTAGAGATAACATCTTAAGTAGAGAATCGATTTACTCAAAAGGACTTGTGGGTGGTTTGATAGGAGAGGCATTGTATTTAAAGGGGAGAAGATGAAAACTTTGGTTGACAGGAGAAGATGGTTCTGGTGAGGGGTTTGAAAACGATGTCGTGTTTTGTCGGTGTTGAAAGAAGAATAGAAGATTATGTTATTTTCGAAACTGAGCGCCACAAACAGAATTTATCGTTAAAGAGAATCCAAGTTCCTGTTTTTTTCTTCCTTTTTTATGTGGTTTATACGAGTTCCTATTCGTCCACGTCTCCTAATTTATTATTTTCAGAGCAAAAAAAAAAAAACTATTACAAGCATCCAACAACTCGAAATAATTGCAGAGTAAATTTTGCAGTAAATTTTATTAATGAAAATTGGGGCGAGAGCCCATTAAGGGCCCAGCGCAGTAATTTCACGTGACAGCCACGTGAGTTTTTTTGCTTCCGGGCTGTAAATTCGCCACGTCTTGACTTCTCCCGCCACGAGACCTTTATTTAACTACCAAGAATACCCCTCAGCTCACAGGAACATGATTCTCGGAAAAGAGACCTGGAGGGGGTATAGTGGTAAATATAAATGGGAGTAAAATTGTTTTGTCAGCGTAAATTCAATTGAACCGTTTCACCGACCTAACCGGTTTAGTTTGCGCCCGCTGCGTTCGTAATCGAACCCAAAAAAGAAACAAACAGTTTGATTCGTCTTCTCTTCCTTTTGTCGGGTCGTGTGATTTTTAACGAAATGGGTTCAACGAGGAACAGAAGAAGAAAGGACCCTGAAATCGTCATCGCCAGAGATACAGATTCCGAGTTAAGTTCGTCAGAAGAGGAAGAAGAAGAAAATAATTTCCCTTTGTCGGAGTCAGAGGAAGAAGATGATGAAGCGGTTAAAAATGGAGGGAAAATTGAATTGGAGAAGAATAAAGCGAAAGGGAAAGCACCCATTACTGTTAAGCTTATTAAGAAAGTTTGCAAAGTAACGCTCTTTTAAAGCCCTAGCTTTCTAATGCGACGTTTTAGCGGCTTTCATTTTGAGTTTATTGAGTCTTCTTATTTGGTTTATGATACCAAGTGTGAAGTTTCTAATTCTGTGTAGGCTTTACGGAATCAAAGATATAGACTTTGGATTTTGTTTTCGATTTCAAACGTATTAGAAGTATCCACTGTGTAGGGCATAATTCTAATTCCTTCAAAAGTTTGTGGATTGCCTGACATTTACATCACTGTCACATAAAGTTCTTCACTTGGATACAAAGACGGATGATTTGGTGTTTTGCTTTGGTTGTTATAATCTGTGTTCTTTTTGTTGTTTTCCCATGGTGGATTTATAGGTCTGTAAACAGCCTGGGCATGAAGCTGGATTTAAAGGAGCAACTTATATCGATTGTCCCATGAAACCTTGCTTCTTATGTAAAATGCCTGGTATAAATCCGCAATTTCTTATCGATACTTGCTCAAATGTGAGTTTAGATGATGGTGAATGGGCAAAATGTTAATTAACTCACTGTTCTCTCTTTGTACTGCATTAATTGAAGGCCACACCACAATGTCATGTCCTCATAGAGTGGCTACTGACCATGGAATACTCCCAACATCTCATAGGAATACAAAGAATCCTATAGACTTTGTGTTCAAGCGCCAACTCCAACCGAGAATTCCCCCAGTAAGTCGCTTTGCACAACGTTCTACTGTATTTTGATGCCTGATGAGATTTATTGAATGAAGTATATGGAATTTATCTTTTTTCTTTGCTGGACAGATCAAACCAAAATATGTGATCCCGGATCAAGTTCATTGTGCAGTTATTCGATACCACAGCAGACGTGTTACATGTTTGGAGTTCCATCCCACAAAGAATAACATTCTTCTCTCTGGAGATAAGGTTTTAGAATCAAACAACAGTCATGTGTTACGAATTTTCTGCATCTATCTTCTCATTGTTTTTTTTTTGTTTATGTTGGTCGTATGGTTCACACTTTGAAAGAAAGGGCAAATTGGAGTCTGGGATTTTGCTAAAGTGTATGAGAAGAATGTGTATGGAAACATACACTTCGTACAAGTTAATAATATGCGGTAAGTTCATAAATATGGCTCTCGATCTCATTGTATCTGTTGTGGTTTCACTTCTGCATTCAGGTGTCTATATCTGGGAACAAAAGTTTTTTTTTTGTCTTTTGTTGAATCAAATTTCTCTTCTTTTGTTGTTATTTCAGGTTTAGTCCCACAAATGATGACATGGTTTATTCTGCATCTTCTGATGGAACAATTGGTTATACTGATTTGGAAACTGGAATTTCATCAACTTTGCTGAATCTCAACCCCGATGGATGGCAGGTCACACCATCGTCTCTGTTCTCTGAATTTTTTTTTCTGAACCATTCTGCTCATATGAAATATCATCGGTTTATAGGGGCCAAGCAATTGGAAAATGCTGTATGGTATGGATATAAACTCGGAGAAAAGTGTTGCGCTAGCTGCTGATAATTTTGGATTTCTTCACATGTAAGTGATTTCATCCCCTTAAAACTGTTTGTAGAAGACCCTTTTTGTTATTGTTCAAAAATGAGCTCCGGACTTATTTTCGCGTGATGTTTTGTGCAAAAGGATCGACCATCGTACCAATAATGGAACAGGTGAGCCAATTTTGATACACAAGCAAGGAAGCAAAGTTGTTGGACTCGACTGCAACCCGGTCCAGCCTGAGCTTCTTCTCAGTTGTGGGAACGATCATTTTGTAAGTCTATCAAAGCGAACTAAGATAATGCTTTCGGGTCTGATATTGTGTTGGCGACTTGGCGTCACTTCGGATTGGTTAAGATGATTATCTGAATCCTGTTTAATAGATTTGCTTGGTTATGGTTTCAGGCACGAATCTGGGATATGCGTAAACTACAACCTAAAGCTTCTCTTCATGATCTTGCACACAAACGAGTAGTCAACTCTGCTTATTTCTCTCCATCATCAGGCACAAAAATCCTCACGACCTCTCAGGACAACCGTATTCGCATATGGGACTCAATCTTTGGGAACTTGGATTTGCCAAGCAGAGAGATTGTTCATAGCCATGATTTCAATCGGCATTTGACGCCATTTAAAGCTGAATGGGATCCTAAGGTTTGATCCTTTTGCTTACCTCTACGAGGTTTCCTTTTTTTGTCAGTTACCTTTAAAGCATTTGTTATATTGTTCATCCGCAGGATTCCTCGGAGTCACTCATTGTGGTTGGTCGTTACATCAGTGAAAACTACAACGGAACCGCCCTTCACCCAATAGATTTCATTGATTCAAGCAATGGACAATTGGTTGCAGAGGTTATGGATCCAAACATCACAACTATTACTCCAGTCAATAAGTTGCATCCGCGCGATGATGTTTTAGCCTCAGGAAGTTCAAGGTTGGAGAGTTCATTACCCAACAGATATAAGAGTAACCACTAGTATACACTGTTTTGATGTCTGATCTCTCACTGTGTGTATTTGGTTTTCAAAATCCGGTTTTGTAGGTCTTTGTTCATTTGGCGGCCACAGGAGAAAACAGAGATGGTTGAGGAAAAGAAGGATAAGAAGATTATTATATGTTCTACTGACAGCAAAAAGAAAGGAAAGAAGCAAAAGCGTGGCAGCGATGATGAAGATGATGACGATGACCACATGTTTAGCTCTAAAGGCAAAAACATTAAAGTGAAGAAGTCTCAAGCAAAAACAACCAAGTCTGCTCGGAAGACGAAGGCTTAAGATAAAGAATATGTACAACTCACTTTTTAGGTTTTAACTCTGTGTTTTTTTGGTAGGTTTTCTTGTACAGGCTCTGTTTTAGTAGCATGCCCTGTTTTGCCATCGGCCGGCGATTTTGATTTTTTTTTTTTTTTAAGGGCATGCATGATCGGCTTTTGTGTGGCCTTTTCTTGAACTTCTTTTTGGTGTATCTAAAGTTTATTACAGTAAGAATGATCTTATATTTTGTTTTCTTTGACTTGTTGGAGTGATTCTTGATCTCACTGAGTGATGAGTGTAGAAACGGGATGAAAAGTCTTACTTTACGTCATCTTGACAGCCAAAACTAATCTGTATTGCTTATGTATCAATAATAACTAAATAATAAACTATACGACTCCAGCCAATCCATCTTCTTGTTTCAAGTATGGTCTGCCACTACTTCATCTTATTATAATTGTCAATACGTTCACAGTTGCTTGGACGCGTTTTGTAAATCTGGTTATCCAAAGCTGTGTAAGCTATTAAGTTTAACAATCTATTTACCTACTTAATTTTGGATCAATGATATAGCTCAAAAAGCTGTGGAAAACTCATTATTCAAGAACTCACTTATGGGAGGATTAATGATCAAATACATACCGCGATTTACATTGCTAATAAACAAAAGCACATTTGTTAGAAAGGAATGAGTTTTTCATCTCTCATCACATCAATCCAATACAAAATCGAATCTAGGGTTCTATATTTCCTCTTAAACCCAAACCTATCTACTTTATCTCTCTTGCCAAGAAGCTTAAACGGACATCTAAACAGCACATCCAAGAAAACCCAATTCGCCAAATCCTCAATCTCTGTCCGAACAAGCCTCTCCTTCACCACAATCTCGTCCCACACATGTTTTCTCTCTCCCATCTCTCTCCCATACCAGAAACCTTCATCAAACATGGTCGTTTCGTTAACTTGCACCCCAAGTTTCCTCCCGATCTCCGGCCAAATCTCCTTCCAAGTAAACCCTACCCCATTAATGGCGTTAAATGCTTCACCTCTGCCGCGTACTTTCCCACTTGTTGCAGCGAATATATGCTGTTCCGCGACCAAATTCGCATCAGAGCCATCGATGTAACTCTCTTCCCAACACTCTCTTGTCCCTCCAAACACAAAAGGAAGATTCAAATACTTACACATTGCTCCATAAACACAAAGACTTCCCATGAAATTGTATAGAGTTCTTGAAGAGCTTCCCATTAGCAAACCAGGTCTTTGAACCGACCAAACAACCGAATTACCAGAGATCTTCTCCTTCAGCAAATCCTCCAAAACGTAATAGAAATTCTTCCCAGAGCTCTTTCTCGGACACTCCTCGCTGTAATAACACAAACTCGAACCTTCTCCATGGGACAGAGTCTCTTCGACCAGAGAAACGTAATGCTTCATCCCCGTTTGAAGCGAGAAATGCTTTAACCTCTTAGCGTTTGGGAGAATCGCGTCCAAAGCGTTTGTCAGCATCGTCTTGTTCTGGACACAGCACTCGTCGGTATCCAATGGATACTCGCCAGACCACGTGACCCAAAACACGTGACTCACGTTGTCCTGTAATGGAGACAGCTTCTGTTTAGTCTCAGATGCGTTAAGCAGGTCGCAGGAGATGAAATTGTACATCTTCGCCATGGAATTGATCTCCGGGTTACGCGCTACGCCGTAAATTTTCCATCTGGGTTTCGACGTTAGTAGCGTTTTTACAATCTCTCGACCAACGAGTCCCGTGACGCCGAAGATCAACGCGACGTTCTCGTCTACTTCGTTTCTTCTCATGATCAAGATGTCATTTTCAGACCCCATTGTGACTATTAGAAAGTTAAGGACTTCGATTACGATCGAGGCTTTATATAAACATCTAATAAAGAGAAAAAACTTTGTGGGACTGATTCAACGGGTTATCGGAGAATTTAAAGACTCGATGCGTACCTGTTTTTTAAAGGTTATGTTAGAATATCTAAAACAAGTTGCTTTGGAAACAGCTACGATTTAGCATAACAAAGCACAATTTATATAATATAAAATAGATGAAAGTCAACAGTGTTTAGAGTTTCATGTTACAGTGTTGTTTATTTTTATTCTTTTAGATATTTACGGAAAAATGGAGGTATAAATCCAATTTACTTTTTGGATGGCATATACGTACTATTGCTTGCATTCTAGTATTAAGCTCGCTCTTATTATTTTGTGGATGGCATCTACATTTTTTTTTCTTTTTTCACATCTACGTGACCGGATCTGTCACTACATTGAGAACGCTAACTAAACCATCCATGTTCAAACCAACTAGTGTACCGTGAAACAATATAGTAACATGCGAAAATATTAACATCCATGATCCACCGTAAGAATAATTTTAACATTTTATAGTTTTCATGTTACCAACTAAAAAAATTTATACATCAACATAGTGGTGATATCATAGTATATATTGAATTTATCGAGAATTCGAGATACAAAAAAAAATTGAATATCGTATGGCTGGCAGCGATTACTAAATGGCAAGTTGCACCATGCACAATTTTGAATGAAGACGTTGTGAAATTTAAAATTTTCTTTTTACCTCCAAATTGTTGTTTGGGGTTAATTTGTTTATTTTAACCAAATCGGATAGCCTTAGCTATGACACAATTATCATCCGTAATACCGTATGATCGATCTGTCTATCGTAAATACTTGGTTATGCGTGTGCGTTGAGCAATGCTGCAAGAGTGGAGTCATTGATATGGTTCGGACCTACCCATATCGCGGAGAAAACATCTGTTATAGTTTATAAGGTTATCTATTGGGCAAAAGGGTTCGTACATATATATACTTATTTATTTATCAATTTAATTTGTGGTTCTGGAATGTGTTACGAAAGCCACAGTTCTTATAGTTTTTAATGAATCGTCGTGTACAGCATTTTGCCCACTTCTAATGACTCAATCGGACGGTCAAGACTGCGAGAGGCAGAATCTGGCCGTGGCCTTTACGTTGCTGGCCGGCTATTTAAATTATACTCTTCAAGTGGGTCTCTAATAGTATTTATTTAGTTAAAAGTCTTACCGGTCAAAACCGAATATTAACCGACAAGTTGTTTAACAAAAAAAAAACGAGAAGTTATTTAATGAACTAGTTACACTCGTGATGTTTTTATAACCCGAACTCATGTACCAGAATCCAAACCAATCTGAGATCTAAGTAAACTGTCCATTGATTTCTGCAGTGCCCAAATATGTATCATATCGAATTTCATCATATGACACAAGTGGCCCATGAGGCCATGATTATTTGGTTTCAATTGATATTATTGTAGAACAATGGACTTATAAAATTAAGTTTTGGAATGATGATGAAATGAAAAAACATAAATTACAAAACTTTTTGATTGATAAAAATTTGTTGAATATACATATTTTGTTATTTCTAGGCATAATATTAGTCAAAGCCTTTGATCACGTACACGTCAATCGTGTTCATGGAACTGAATACTGTCATATAATAATATGAGAAAATTGAATTATACGTGACAATAATAGCCCGGTCTGCGTTGGATAAATTGAAAGGGGGAAACGGGTACAGTGTATCTCTTGTCCCAAAGACATTGAAAAACTAAAAACGAAACACTTGACTCTGTCTAGAGCTTTAAAACGGACCATGTTTTGTGGTAGACCTACACATTACTCTTCTTTCAATTTGTATCTTCCTCCTCATTCTATGCATTGAATAGACCCACTTCTCATCTTTAAATAACCTTTTCAATGTTTTTGTTTAATTTTAAAGAATAGTAGTGAATTTTTGAACGAGTGGTTTACTTTTGTTGTCATTCGAACTTGTTGGTCATCAAGTGAAGTTGAGGCTTTTACCAAAAAAAAAAAAAAAAGTGAAGTTGAGGCGCTGTAGAGGTGAAGACGGTAATTTGAACGGCATGGAGTTTCGAAATTGAAACGGCATGGAGTTTCGACTTACATATTACAAACGGAGTGTGTTTGCGAGAAAAGGTTCAAAGCGTAAATAAATAAAGAGAAACACCCTTAAACGGAAATACATGAATATCAAAGGATCAAATCATAAATGCCTTTCCTGTTATGTTGAGAACGAAGTGAAACATTAAAACAAGTACAATCAACGGTGATCGATTTCGCCGGGAACGGAGAAGAAAACCCTAGATATGGCGGAGAAGCTTGCGCCAGAAAAGCGACACGATTTCGTTCATAATGGTTTCTAACTTTCTCTCCCCTCTCTCTCTATTTCTGTTATTGTTCATTCACGAGATTTGATCGATTATATTCTTCAATTCCCGATGTTGTAGGACAAAAGGTGTTTGAGTGGGATCAAACCTTAGAAGAAGTGAATTTGTACATAACTTTGCCACCCAATGTTCATCCAAAGGCTTTCCACTGCAAAATCCAATCGAAACATCTCGAAGTTGGCATCAAAGGCAACCCTCCTTACCTCAATGTTAGTTTCATAACTTTGGATCTGTTTCTCTCACTAATCGGAGAAATTTGTTGTGAAACTCGACTCAATTGTTTTAAAATTTTTCAATTTTCAGCACGATCTTAGTGCCCCCGTGAAGACGGATTGCTCGTTCTGGACCTTAGGTACTCCATTTTTTGTTTGTGTGTCTGTATTGGGCGCTTCTTTTTCTCAGGAAGATTTGATGTTAGGTTTTTGTATCTGATGAACTTAACCATATCATTTGCTAAAGAGGATATTTGAACCTGGAAATGTGATATGAGTTTGGTATAAATAGTATACGTAGTTTGAAATTTGGAAAAATGTGAGAGTATAGGATGGATGATGGATGGAATGTTGCAAAACTACTTTGCTTGGATCTTGAGTATGCAAGAGTATGAAGTTTCCAGTTGCTGCCATCTAAGAGTGTAAATGAGCTGATTCTATGCATTCTCTATCCATATTTTTCGTTTCAAAAAGTACATTTTGGGTTATTATCAGTGTATGTAAGTTACTGAAATAGCTTTTTACTTGCTAGGTTCATAGTCTGGCACTGGTTGCTAGTCTGAACTTTTATGTTTGATTTGGCAGAGGATGATATAATGCACATTACCCTGCAGAAGAGGGAGAAAGGCCAGACTTGGGCATCGCCAATTCTGGGACAGGGTCAGTTGGATCCTTATGCCACTGAGCTTGAGCAGAAGCGGCTCATGCTGCAGAGGTTTCAAGAAGAGGTTAGCTACGCATAAAGTCCACTTGGTTTAATATGGTTACTGCTTTTAAAAAAAAAAAAATTCTTGTGGAGGTCTATCTTGGTCATCTAATTGATCTCTGAAGCAATAGGGCAGCATCTACTGGGTAGGATGAATATAAGTCAAAACATGGTTACTTTTTCCCAAATGATCCGATTTGGATGAGCCATTCTCATCACATTGGTTGTTTTCTTTGTTTCTTGTGTCTCTCTCAAGTAGTGAATGTCTTATGTCATGGATGAGCAGTCTGCATACAGCTGGTGATAGTTTACCTACAGTGTAAGCTGTGGTGACTGCCTCACTACGGTGACTCTTAGTAACGGGATTCTTAAAGGCTTGAAAATAGATTGAGTAAAGTAACATAACCAGACCAAACGCATGGGTTTGATCCACGTATGCCTTAGGCTTTGTCTGATTGTTTTGGTTCTGCTTGTATGCATGACTTCTATTTACCGTGTTGAGCTCAAGTATGCTTTTCTTTTCTCTTTCGATCAATATTCTTTTTAACATATTCTTTCTCTGTTGCTTTTGGCAGAACCCAGGATTCGACTTTTCGCAAGCTCAGTTCACGGGTAATTGTCCAGATCCGAGGAGCTTCATGGGGGGTATTCGTTCTGACTAAACATAGTCCCACTCTTGTTTCTATAGTATCCATTTTAAACTCGAAAGTCGCCTTGACTTAACAAAATGTCTCATGGCTCATAAATAAACTGCCTGACTCTCGTCTGTATAACTCGTAATAGCAATCATATATATTTTTCTTTAAGCTATTTTTTCACTCATAAATAAATTACTTTAGTGACTCTTGTCTCCCCGACAAGAGAATCAGAACATCAACCAAGTCCAAAGAGCCTTGCATTCACCTCCACTTTTGTTGAAAAAAAAGTTTCTCTTTCACAAGTGGAGGAAGATAAGGAGTTCGAAAAAGATAGGGTGGTGAAAAATTGATCATTCTTATTTGTCATCACAAACTCAGAGAATGGAAGGAATAGTATGCATCAAAAACTAAATTACAGGCTTTGATACTTTAATACTCACAAAAATTAATTGATTTTGAACTCTAAAAGAGTCAGGTATTTTAACATAATATTTTTTTACAAATGATAGTTGTTTTCTATTACAACAAATGTAGAAAATTAAACAAAAGAAAAGAGAGCTTTATTAGGCGCGCGTCATCTCTCTCGCGACACATATCATAAGACAGAGAAGAGGAACGAATCTCAAGACGTTACGTATTAGTAGCTTATAGCCATTAGTTTTGTCTAATTCCGTTACTCTCGTCTAGACTCCTTCTTCTTCTTACTTGTTCTTCGTCTTAGTGATTCCATGATTCGTCTTCTTCTTTCGGTACCTTAAAAGCCTTCACCTTCTCGATGATCCTCTGCGCCAGCCGCCATCATGACGCTGAATCCTCCTCCGTCGCAGCAAACGCCTCATTCGCCGCGTCGGATTCCAAATCGCCGCGTTCTCATCGTCGGGAACTATTGCCACGACGTTCTGATCCAAAACGGATCCGTCGTGGCTGAAACCCTCGGCGGCGCCGCCTCTTTCATCTCTAATGTCCTTGATTCTTCCTCTGTCTCCTGCGATTTGGTCTCCAAAGTCGGACAAGACTTCAGATACGAAGTCACCCACTCTCCGATCGTGGTTCCGGAGAAGGAAACAACAGTTTTCGAGGCGTATTTTGATCTGGTCATCGATGGGATCAGTCACGCTGATCGGGTATTGAAACGGGTCTCTGCATGTGATCCGATTCTTCCTTCGGATATACCCGATTCAAGATTCGATTTCGGGATGGCTGTTGGAGTCGGCGGCGAGATTTTACCGGAGACGCTTGAGAAAATGGTGGAGATCTGTGACGTTGTGGCTGTGGACATTCAAGCTCTGATTAGGGCTTTTGATCCTATTGATGGAGCTGTGAAGCTTGTGGATTTGAGAGAAAGTGGTTTCTTTCACATCTTGCATCGAATTGGATTTTTGAAAGCTTCATCAGACGAAGCTCTTTTCATGGATGTTGAACAAATGAAGCAATTGTGTTGTGTGGTGGTGACTAATGGTGAAAAAGGGTGTAGGATTTATCATAAAGATGATGAAACTACGGTTCCTCCGTTCATGGCAAAGCAGGTGGATCCTACCGGCGCCGGAGACAGCTTTCTCGGAGGTTTGGTGGTTGGGCTTGTAGACGGTTTGACTGTTCCTGATGCTGCATTGTTAGGGAACCTCTTTGGTTCCATCACTGTAGAGCACATTGGTCAGCCTAAGTTCGATTTGATGATGCTTCAGGTTTGATTTTGATTTCGTCTTTAGTTTTATTGACTTGCATGCTGTGAGAGAAGACGATGCCAGTTAGGAGTATTGTTAGAATTGCAGAACATAGAGGCGATGATGAGAGTAATATGAATATGTGTTAAGCCTGATTTGTGGTGATACTCTAAAAAGATTGGTATGTATGTAGCGTAGTCATAGTAAGAACCAGGACCAGATTCTTTGTTAGTGTATAGTTTCTCTTGGTAGCAGTTGTATCTTGCAGCTTACTTTCAAACCAAACCTAGAGCACTAGAGGATTTGATTGTATGGATTTATTGATGTATTTGTGAGTGTTTCTGTGTATCTTTTATTCTCTCTGTTGAATGTATATTGCGTTTGTGTGTTTATCTCTTTGCGCAGAGAGTTAAAGATGAGGTACAGAGAAGGAAGAAGCAATGTAATCTGTCTAGCAGCCATAACAATGATCACGAAGAGTTCCATGCGCGTCTAAGTCCTGCTCGGTTTTCGTGCTTAGACTCTCCACTTCAGACAGAGTTATTGGTCAATGGTCTCACTTGTGACCATGATGATCGGTGCCTGTGAATACGAATCTTGAATCATCTCTTTTTACTAACAACACTCTTCTGAGTTGTGTGAGCTTGTACACGTTGAAAATTTTGGAAAATTAATGTAGTGTATAAAACGCGATGACCAGTTTGTGGTCGCCATCGCACACGTTTCTTTAGCAACAACTCTGCTCTTCAAATTCCAATTGAAAATGTCAAATTGAAATTTTTTTGGATGAGATGATTTTAATAGGAGAATCTACTATAAACAAATATTTTTCTCATCAAACCGAAGTTAAAATTAACAAATTCATGCTAAACCGAAGTTGAATCAAAGAAAAACAAGTTTGGAAATCCATTCTTATGGACAGAAATTAAATCAAAGAAAAATCAACTTGGGAAATCTAATTTAACTAGTTGACGGTTGTTGACCAAGAAAAAAAAAAACTAGTTGACGGTTGAACCGGGAAACGAAACCGGTTCAATATGGACAAGAAGGAGGGAATCCCCGGTCGGTGTTTGTTTAGTGGGCGTAATGTAGAGACGCGCGTGGATACAAAACGTGGTCACGATCAGCGCGTGCGTGGATTGACGTGGCGATTCCGATTCCCAATCTAATCTGGACGAGCAAATTTCCTATGATAATGGCATCTTCTATTTCGAATTGATTCCTGATTTTCACGGTTAAAACTCCTCTTCCCTCTCTCCGACGCTTCCCGTCGGAAAATTGGGTTTCAGTTTGTTCTACAGATCGGAAAAGTCTTCTGATATTTGTGGAGATTTCAAAGGCGAGTTGTTGACTCGATTTGATCTATAATCGTGCGATAATGAAGCAGAAGAGGAAGAAGAAGCGATCCTGTGCCTCGAAACCTTCCGGTGATGGAGCGGCGTCTGACGGGAACAAAAAAGACTTGGAGGAAGAGAGGAAGGACGGTGGAGGAACCAAGGAATTAGAAAAAGTTGAAAAAAAAAATATCGAGTCGTTATTGGAAGCCTTTTGCTCGGTTTCAATGGAGGAAGCGACGGCTGCTTATAAAGAAGCAGGCGGAGATCTGAACAAAGCCGCCGAGATTTTGTCGGATCTGGTGGAAAGCGGCGATGATCCGTCGACGAGTTCGGTTGCGAGTGGTTCCTCGGGTCAGGAGACTGCGTCTACCTCTGAGTATGGGGCTGGGTCAAGTTCTAGCTGTAGCGAAGATCTAACGAGAGAGAGATGGTTTAAGGGAAGCAAGCAGAATAGAGTTATTGCTGCCACAGGGATGGTTTCTTCTGTGATTGCCAAGGATTACTTGAAGCCAAACCCTGTGCGAAAAGAGTTTCCTTTGGTGGAACGGTCTAAAGAGCTCTGTGGGAACGGGAAAAAAGCTGCAGATAGAGAGAAAGCTGAACAGTTCTTAAGTTCAATGCTTGGAGATGATTGTGAGCTTAGTATGGCTGTTGTTAGAGATGTTTTGTGTGAGTATTTCTTCTTCTTAGTCAGTTAGTTTCTTTTTGGGATTTAATGTTAGTAGAACGGTTTGATCCTTAATTAGTTATAGGATTTCGTTACGTATAGCTTCGTATTTTTATCTTTGTCAAAGCGTAATAACATACCTAAAGTGCCGCGATATTTGTTTTCTTGTTATGAGGAGAGACTAGATTGTTCGATTGATTATTGACATGGAAGTCTCTCTTTTTGTAGGTCAATGTGGCTATGATGTCGACATGGTAAGCAGATTGTCTTCAAACTTACATGGGGAAGTATTTGGTGTATTGACAGGAAAGGACCCTGAACTATGCTGATACTTGCCCGGCCATTTATTTTAAAGCTTTAATTTTGTTTTCTTCTTAGGCTTTGAATGTCTTGCTTGACATGTCTTCCCCATCAACTGATGATTCATTGAGTGGTTTCGGCACAGGAGTCAGCGATTGTGTACGTGATTGGTATTTTTGTTTGCTTCATAGATCTGTTTATTTTGTTTTCCTACACGATAGAATTAAGTGCTATGTCTTGACATTATTTAACAGCTGGCAGAGACATCTTTTGATACTGATACTTCTGAAAGTGAACTTTTCTGGGGTATAGACTATAGTCAAAGGTACTGCCATTTGATTCTTAGGCTTTCTTCTGGTTATTGCAATTCGCTAATATTGGAATTACCGGAGTTAGTTCACACATTAGTTACAGGAGAACAACTTGAACTATTTTGCAGTGGAGGATTTAGTTCATGAACCCATGATATTTTAAATTACTCATGAGAAAGCCAAAACTTACGATAGAATTGTCAAAGCTAAATATGTTGTCTGTCTTACTGTAGGGATTACGCAAAAGTTGTCAAGAGTTCTGAAGATCCTCTTGCAACTAGCCAAGGAAGTGATGAGCTTGGTCTTCCACAAAAAGTATTGGAGGCTCTGTTCAAAATTCGCCAGAGTCCTAAACACGAACCAAATACAATGAGTTGGAGGAATGTGGCCAAAAAAATGCAGTCACTTGGCATTGATGCTTCTTCATCTAGCGGGGAAGAGGCTCAGCCTAATACGTTTGGTATATTACTATGGTTTCTTGATTATAATATTTGTGTATATGGCTGCAAATAGCAGGCTCATTTTGCCATGAGTTTACAGGCTCTGAGCTTCTGATGCATGTTGTTTTACCCGATGAAACACTTGGCAACTTTTGCTATGGTGTCATTGGCAAAAACATCTGAGGTCTTGACTGCTTGTTTGTGTTGCAACTCTTGTATCAATCTTTCGTACTCATGAATTGCATTATTAATCAATCAATACATGTGTTGCAGTGAAGGATGACGGATATCATGAACTTAGAAAAGATGCAACTGACCAGTGGAATGTTACGAAGTCCTACTATCAAAAAGTAAGTCTTACTGTTACTTGCTTCCATATATCTGGCTCGGGTAGACTCCTCAACTAATGCATTTATCCACTTGGTTGAAGGCTGCGGAAGCATATTCAAAAGGAGGGAGGGCTTATGCGGCTTACCTTTCTGACAAGGTGCACCGCACGGTCTATATATCATGCTATTATGTCATTTTCTTTGGAAGTGTGCCACAAACTTGTGTTCTTATTCTTATAGGGGAGAGTGGCATCAAAATTAGCTAAACAGGCAGATGAGAGGGCAAGCCAAGATATATTTGTCGCGAGGTTAGCTGTTGTGGGGCATTATAGAAGTTATGCTGATACGCTTTAACATATCCTTTTGTGTGGACTAAGCCATTGTTTATGACTATGCAGAAACAAAGGTATTGAGAATGTGGTAACCATCGATCTGCATGGTCAGCATGTTAAACAAGCAATGAAGCTACTGAAGCTTCATCTCTTATTTGGATCATATGTCCCTTGTAAGTATTCATTAAAGTCAATTATAAGGCGTTTTTTCTTTTATTAGATCATTATCGCCTCGTCTTGTCTTCACAAAAACCTGAGATAATTCCTACTACCTCCTAACAACTGTGAAAACATCCAGCCATTCAGACACTACGAGTGATCACAGGATGTGGGGCTTCTGGGTTTGGGAAGTCTAAGGTCAAACAATCAGTAAGTTTCTTCAACACCCGTTCACATTTAAACCGAATGTCAATAAAACTCTAGAACCAGTATACGTAAATGTTATCAAATCCGATTGATGGTGTGCACGAAAACAAGAATTTAGTATTTGCAGTCGTGGAATATGATTGTTATTTATGGATGATCAGGTGATGAAGCTGCTAGAAAGAGAAGGAATTAGGTATTCTGAAGAGAACAGAGGGACATTGCTGATCAAGCTTGATGGATGTAGTAGAGAGTTCAGTTTCTTAGACACAGAGAGCGACTCTGAGTAAGTCAAAACTAAAACGAAAACGAAGCTCAGGTTTTAGCTTTAGATCTTAAAATTTAATGTCTTTTTGTATCTGATGCTAGCTCTGTGTGTAAAGTAAATGTTAAGCAAAACGTCGCTTCCTTAATTCGCCTTTCCTAATTTCAAGCTATCTAAGTTTGAAAACACTTTGGCTGAAACAGGCAGAATGTATATTTTTTCGTAAACTTCTATTTGGTCTAAACAATTAGGGGTTTGCTAATAAGATAATGCTAAATTATGTATTCTTTTATGAATACTAAAAAAGTAAACAACGCGTAAGTGCGGGTTTGAGTTAAAAGCAGACATAAGAAATAAAGCCAGAACGGTAGACTAAGAGACTCGTTTAAACACAAAAGTCATCAGGCACTAAAGCTCACCTCAATGATGGATCAGTTGGAGAAAATTCCATGAGAGTTGAGTTACAGAGGAAGCTCACCACTGTCAACAATCACAACTTTACTCTTGGGAGTTCCACTTTGATTTCCTTCCGCTTCGATTTTGTAGACCACGTCCATTCCCGTCACTACCTTTCCGAATACTACATGCCGGCCATCCAACCTGCAAGCTTTCTAATCAGAAGACGGAACCAACATATCGAGAATTCTATTCCGAAACTCAAACTTTCAGCGAAACTAAAAGTGGAACCAACATGCCCATACATGGTCAATTGAAAGCAAAAGAACTGAAAGATTCAAAAAAGGTGGCTTTATGTGTTTGAAGTTCGGCTGAATTTATACTCACCAGCTCGTTGTAACAGTTGTGATGAAAAACTGTGATCCGTTGGTGTCTTGACCCGCGTTTGCCATTGATAGGAACCCTGTGAAAAAGGAAGACAATTATTGATCAGGTAAAAAACCTCGCATAGGCAAAGTGTCGAGGTAAACACAGAAAACTGAAGATGCCCTCACCTGGACCAGTATGCTTGAGTTTGAAGTTCTCATCAGCAAACGTCTCACCATAGATAGATTCTCCCCCCATTCCATTTCCATGGGTAAAGTCGCCTCCTTGAAGCATAAAGCTTGGTATGATCCTGTGGAATGAACTCCCCTTGTAATGGAGAGCCTTCCCTTTCTTACCTATCCCCTTCTCCCCTGTGAGAGTATACAGTTTACGTAAGCTTTCATATCAAGGTAGATAAACTGCTCTGCTATGTTGTGATGGTCGAGAAAAGTTATTAAATACTCAGATTGACATAGAATGAGAATGAGTAATATTTTGTTTTCTTACCTGTACATAGAGCTCGGAAATTCTCCACAGTTTTGGGGACTGTCTTGCCAAATAGACCCATGACAATACGACCTGGACAAAAATCATCAATAGCTATGAGATGTTTTCACATATAGTCGAACATATAGCACAAGAACCAAATGCACCAACATGCATCATAAGAATTAACACAGGAAAAAGATCATACCGGCTTCTTTCCCATCAATTTCGACATCGAAATAAACCTTGTGTGTGATCTCCTTCAAGTTTTCCTTAGACTTTTTGGCCTGAACATAAAACCAAACATTTAGAGATCAATATAAACACTAGCTAGTAACCGTTTCATATCAAATTTACATCATTCCAAAATACATTTGGACACACATTAAGAATCTCTAATCACATCTCAAGGACCAAATTCAGAATCTCCAAACAACCAAATGGTTATTCCACTTTCCTGAATATCTAACGTCCGTAATTCAACCATTGAAAATTGGATCACCAACCTCCTTCCGAATCACATCTCAAACAAACACACTATAATTAGCGATGAGAGTATAAAGTTTCCTGATCCTACGAATAAATTACTCAAATCTTCCAAGATAGAGATGATGATACTGACCTCAGAAAGGTTTCATATCAAACACCGAATCAAATAAAAATCAACATGAAGACCTTAACCAAAATTTACCATAACCAATCGCACTCAATCTAATGTATTATGTAGATCGTGCAAAATTTAAGATCTCAATCAAAAATATTTGCTGCAATCTATGAAATAGTGAGAAGGAAAACAAAAAATATACCTGAATAGTGCTTATGGTTCCGAGAAGAAGAAGACTCCATAGCAATAGCGTCACTGAGCTCGCCATCTCGCACCGTGAACTGCAAAAGTGTTTTTTTTTATTTACTTTCTACAAGAGTCGCTTATATTTTTGTTTGTCCACCAATACCCACGTAATAGATCCAATCAGATTTCGCCACCTGGTTTGTCGAAATACAATTGTATTTGGGCCTTGGATGTTTTAGAACCGTAATGGGCTATTGAATTATTGGTTACGGCCTATTAATCTATTAAGACTAAAATTAGTGGAAGGAAAAGTGTTTTAAATTTTTAATTACTCACCCATATTCCATTTCTTAACGATGTTAAAGAATTCTATGATTCTTCGTTTATAAATTTCAGGATCGAACAGTTAAAACTGTGATACAAGAACATTTTTAGGCTGAATATAAATAAGTTTATGAAAAAAGTCAGAAAATAATTATTTAGTAGATGAATAAAATTTAAAAAATTGAGTTATAATTTAAAAACGTATAAAATAAATTTTTAAAAATGTTATTGTTGATGAACAGATAATTGAACGAGAGATCCCGAGTTGGTAAACCTAGTGGAAGAGATGGCTGGGTCGGATAATAATATTTTAAGATTACACAAAAGTCAAAACCAATGCCATAAGCATGTTAGACCATATGCAATGGTGTTTCTTAACTGAGTTCCTTGTCCGGGCCCCACTCCAAAATCAAAGGAACTCTGAGGAACGTTCTCACAAGAAGGAACGTTCCCTACTNCAGTACATTACTTTTGTTCCAGCTAATATTATGGTTATAACTTTTAAAGTGGTTTCAAACTTTTAATTTAATATTAATTGTCAGTATCAAACTAGTTAAGCACGTTTCCATTAACATCAAGAATTCGATTATATTTAGATTTTGTCAACTTTCCGTATCGCAATCTGCCAGTAATTGAGCTCACTAATTGACAGCTCATATTAATTGTCTCTATTTTAGTATTAGTAGGAAAAGGCTTTGATAATTTCTTAACTTTGGGCCTAAAAGTGGAATTGGAAAGACAATAGACCTGCATCTGCACCACCGGATATAGCCAACACTTTTTATTTTTGTCGCCTTGCTATTTTGGCCGACATCTGAAATCTGTTTTTGAAAATGATAGTATTACACTTTGTCTTTTACGTTACTCAAACATCATTTAATCGATAGAACTGTTCATATATAGAACATGAGATATTTGCTTAAAAGTTGAGAAAAACAAACATTTCTAGTTCATTTTGTAAAATGAAACAGAAGATATATGTATATATTTTACTATGAATAACAAGGAGAGATAATTCCTTATAATTTTGGTCTTAAGACTCTAAAAGTCGAGATAGCAACTTATCAAAGACAACAAACTAAAGTATTGGCAACATTGGTGGAGGAGATAGAGATTCGAAAGATCTTATCCAAATTAATCTTTTCAAAACTCTACGGTTTGGCCCGGCACTCAATTCTTCTATCAACAAGATATTCAAACACCGACATCTTATTATTGATAAAGAAATTATGAGCTTTAATTATTGAGAGTGTCAATCGTGTGGTGGATAGATGTAGCCATCAAATCGATTCATTTGAATCTTTTGTATCGTGGATAAGTAATTGTGTTGTATTTCATTGAAATATTTACCTTCTTAGCAAAAAAAGTAATTGTGTTGTATTGGTATGGTTACAATAATAGATCGATAATCTCGGCGTTATTCCAATGGAAGTCACAAAACAAACACAACAAATGCGTTAGATCTGCATCTACCCCACCAATGTAGCACAGTACACTTCTTTTGTTGCTTTGCTATTTTCATCATATCTGAAAACTGTTTGTTTTGCGTTCACATTTACACTCTTCAGTCTTCACATGAAATATATTGTAAACAAAAAATAAGTCCTATCTGTGTTTATGGGGGAAAACAATTTACACCTGTCGATATAACCTCAGTAAGTACTATTTTTACTCTTGCCTTCAAATTAGTCAATATCTTTTCCTGTTTTTAGAATTAACGAGGATAATAATACTATTACATATGAAAAACAAAAGAGATTTTAGTAAACACGTTTTTGTTTTTGTTTTTTCTTTGTGTGTGTTTTCACTTTTCAGGTGTGAGCGTGTAGAGAGCTTTGACGAGGTTTTCGAAATTAAAAAAAGACTAAAATCAGGAATGATCTGAGTATTTAAGTAAGAATGAGAAAAGGTATCACTCATTCACGTTCTTGGATCTGAACAGGGCACAGCATTATACAGAGATGGAAGGAAAAAAAGAGATGAGTAGTTACAGATTCTGTCTGATCTTCACGAGGAAGTTCAAGATGAAGGAGCCAAGTCCGGTTGATGACGTCAAAGATGTTTTCGAGAAATTTGCGGAGGGTGAGGCTCACATGTCGCCGGAGCAGCTACATAAGTTTATGGCGGAGGAAGGAGGAGAAGAAGAAGGATCGAGTCTCGAGGAGGCGGAGAGGATCGTAGACGAGGTGCTTCGTCGGAGACACCACATTGCAAAGTTCACCAGACGAAACCTTACTCTTGAGGATTTCAATTATTATTTGTTTTCCACTGATCTTAATCTTCCCATTGGCGATCAGGTTTCACTTTTAAATTTTCTGGTCAAACTCTTTTTTTTTTCATTTCCTGGGGAAATGCGATAACAAAGTTTGGATTTTTCGGAATCTGAGATTGATTGTTTGTTTTTATGACAAAGAAAGTTTTCGACTTTTAGATTCTCTCTGTTGATTTTACCGGAAAATCTCAGAATTTTTTTTGTGGGTTTTTTTTCTTCTCTCTCATCGCTATTTGACTCTTTTTTTATCCTTTTGCTAATTTCCGACCTAAATTAGTTTGATTAAGTATCATTTATAGCAACGCCTCCTCTGTTGCTGAAATTTTGGAATCTGACTGTTTGATTCACCTGTCTACATTAAGAAGCTTCCATTTTGGATACTTTCTATTCTAGGAGTTGCTTTTACTTCTGCAGATCTTTCAGCTCTTTAGTTATAAGATTTAGAAATCGTCAGTGGTACTTGATATGTAGTTTAACTAATCATTGTTGGGTTTAAATGTTTCAGGTCCATCATAACATGAATGCTCCACTGTCGCATTACTTTATATACACAGGCCACAATTCCTACTTAACTGGAAATCAGCTCAGTAGCAACTGCAGTGACCTTCCCATTGCAGATGCATTAAGACGAGGCGTGAGGGTGGTTGAGTTGGATCTTTGGCCAAGTGGTAACAATGATGTCTGTGTTAAGCATGGAAGGTATATTCAGTTTGGGTCTTGCTTTTTTAATATGTGGATTGGTTGGTTCCATGGACCGTTATTATCATGTTTCTCACTTTTGATGAAACTACAGGACCTTGACCAAGGAGGTGAAATTGGGAAAATGTTTGGAATCCATTAAAGCTAATGCCTTTGCTACTTCAAAGTATCCTGTTATTATTACTCTTGAAGACCATCTCACGCCTAAACTTCAATTTAAAGTTGCCAAGGTTTTCTTTCTTTTCAGACCTTAAAGTTGATGATTCCGTCTGTGTATACGTATATGAATACTGCAAATTGTTTTGCTCTTTCCGCAGATGATCACTCAGACATTTGGAGATATGTTGTATATCCATGATTCTGAAAATTGTCAAGAATATCCTTCACCTGAAGAGTTGAAGGAAAAAATTCTAATATCAACAAAACCTCCAAAGGAGCACTTAGAAGCTAACGATATGAAGGAGAAAGATTATGGAGAGAAAGGGAAGGATTCGGATGAGGATGTATGGGGAGAAGAGCCAGCAGATCTTATCTCTACGCAATCTGATCTTGAGAAGGTGTTTGCTCTAAGCTTTACAACTGTATACTAAAATACTAATTGAAGCTTAGCATCAAGTGTTTTGCTTGCATGTTCATTTTCTCCAATTCATACCGGTGTTGATTATGTTCAGGTTACAAGTAGTATAAATGATCTCAATCAAGATGATGAAGAAAGGGGGTCTTGTGAGTCTGATATGTCATGCCAATTACTAGCACCAGAATACAAGCGTCTTATTGCCATCCATGCTGGGAAGCCAAAAGGCGGCTTACAAATGGCTTTAAAGGTTGATCCAAATAAAATCAGGCGACTTAGTCTCAGTGAGCAATTACTTGAGAAAGCTGTAGCATTATATGGTGCAGATGTTATCAGGTATATAAATATCACATGCTAAATAAGCACTATAGCTAGCATTTGCTTCTAGTATTTCAAGTTAATCTATTCACAATTGAGCAGATTCACCCAGAAGAACTTTCTGAGGATATATCCCAAAGGCACAAGGTTTAACTCTTCAAACTATAAACCTCAGATCGGTTGGATGAGCGGAGCTCAAATGATTGCATTCAACATGCAGGTCTGTCTCAAATCTTCATTTCCTGTATTGGAATCCGGGTTTTTACTGTGATGATCCTAAATAATACTTGAAAACATAAATGTAGGGGTATGGCAGAGCATTGTGGCTGATGCAAGGAATGTTTCGAGCAAATGGAGGGTGCGGTTATGTCAAGAAGCCAGATTTTCTTATGAATGTAGGTCCTAGTGGAAAAGGTTTTTATCCCAAAGATAATTTGTCTCCAAAGAAAACTTTAAAGGTTAGGCTATAGAGTTGAACATCCGTTGGTTCCTTCATATATGACTTCCACACACTTTCTTGCTTAACATCTAACATTGCAGGTGAAAGTCTATATGGGAGATGGATGGCTCCTAGACTTCAAAAAAACTCACTTTGATCTTTATTCTCCTCCAGATTTCTTCGTTAGAGTATGTGAACGCCAATCTTTATTTTTTTCATTGTCCCTTTTCTTAGTTGAAACTGAATCTTAACTGGTCAATACAGGTGGGTATTGCTGGAGCACCTGTTGATGAGGCGATGGAGAAAACAAAAATAGAGTATGATACATGGACACCCATTTGGAATAAGGAGTTCACATTCCCGTTAGCAGTTCCTGAACTTGCTCTGCTCCGTGTTGAAGTCCATGAGCACGACGCAAATGAAAAAGATGACTTTGGAGGTCAAACTTGTTTACCAGTGTCCGAGATAAGGCAAGGCATACGTGCTGTTCCACTCTTTAATCGAAAGGGAGTGAAATACAGCTCCACACGGCTTCTTATGCGCTTCGAGTTTGTCTGAGACGCCCTTTTTGGTGCGTGTATCCATCTAGATTATATCTTCTTACGTTATTCTATATGTTGTGTGTGTCTTATCACTTATGCTTCTTCATTGAGGAATAAAAAATTGATCTTTACATGAGAAATATATAGATCTTCTGAAATCCCTTTCCTTTATGGTTTCGTTTATATATGTTACCAGAAACAAAGAGCTTCTTATGAAGTTATAATAACATTAATCAGCATCTCTCATCTTATCATAAAACAATAATCTGTTTATTCTTTTGCTGGATTATTTGGTATTGGATAGCTTAAAGTAGATATTTATACGCATGAGGACTTATAGATCAAGAAGCTTCATATCTTTAGCTACATTAATAGTTATTTAAGCCTTTGTCTCTCTGTTTGCTGCACTAAACACGTGAAATTCTTAGGTGTATATATTCTGGAATCTTTTGTTGCTATATGAATCTCTTTATGCTTATTAATTAATTTTCTTAGCGTTGCTTTTACATTTAACAATCCAAAGGCATATATTCTTAATCCATAGACAAAGACCACACCATCTATATATGCTTACTGGTGAAGAAAGACAGATTCTTCATTCTTGATTCTATTTTATCTTTGGAAAGATTGGTAACTTATAGATGTTTTGAGATTCTTCAATGACTTTAGGAGCATTTTAACAGTGACTTGAAAGAGTTTTCATACCGTGAAATGTGGAAGGAAAGAAAGAAAATGAAAAAGTGTGAGAAACCCAATCGTTGAATCAGTGAAGCTTCCCTGAGCTACTTTCATATGGTTCTGGAATTAGATACCATAATAATTGTTTAAGCTGTGTTTTGGAAAGTGAGGTTGTTCAACATGAGTCTCTGGGGTGGGAATATATGGAAAAAGAAGAGGAAAGCTAAGAGCACTGAGCAAAAGGAGGCATACCACTATAATTATAATAAAGCATGGAAGAAAAAAGAACGATTTATATTTGATTTATATGAAGATCATGCCATATATGCTGGAGTTGTTATATAACTAAATTGCAGGAACTTTTTGAAGAGAATCTAGGAGTTGAAAAATATAAATAGAGATTGACTGAGATTTCAATTTGGGGATACAAAGACCTGTGATGAAGAGAGAGATGGGGAGATATAAAATGGGTTTGTGTTTCAGTGACAAGCTTAGGATGAACAGAGGAGCTCCACCTCCGGATGTAGTGGCGGTGTTTGTGGAGTATACTGAGGGCGGGAACCACATGACGGCAGAGCAGCTATGTCGGTTCTTGGTTGAGGCGCAGGATGAGACTGAGGTGTCGATTTCAGATGCAGAGAAGATCATAGAAAGAATCTCATGTGCAAGACATCATATCACTAAGTTCTTGAGGCATACGTTGAACCTTGATGATTTCTTCAGTTTCTTGTTCTCAGATGATCTGAATCATCCAATTGATAGTAAGGTATACTCTCTCCTAACGTCTTTCTTTTTCTTGCAACATGGAAAATTTCAATCTTTGAGCTTTTGTTGTTTCAGGTGCATCAAGACATGGACTCTCCCTTGTCTCACTATTTCATTTACACAAGCCACAATTCGTATCTGACTGGGAATCAGATCAACAGTGAATGCAGCGATGTACCTCTCATTAAGGCATTAAAGAGAGGTGTTCGAGCTCTTGAACTTGACCTGTGGCCTAACTCTACGAAGGACGACATACTTGTTCTCCATGGCTGGTATGTCTTTGTGTTATGATGTATATTACAAGATCTATAGAGCGAAAGTTTGTCGAAAAAAGAGAGTATGTTTACTGCTTTTAGGGCATGGACACCTCCAGTGGAACTGATCAAATGCTTGAGATCTATTAAAGAGCATGCCTTTTCTGCATCTGCATACCCTGTGATCATAACTTTAGAAGATCATTTGACCGCAGATCTTCAAGCCAAAGCAGCCGAGGTTCTTTCTTGATCTCACTGAGGAATCATTGCCGTGTTAGTTTCAGAAGTTCTTGAAGATATTGAAAAAGATATGTTTTTCCTTGAATCTATTGCTGCAGTTGATTAAAGAGACATTCATGGATATGGTGTATTTTCCCGAGTCTGGCGGTTTGAAAGAGTTCCCTTCACCAGAAGATCTCAAATACAGAATTGTAATATCCACAAAGCCTCCCAAAATGAACTTAAAAAAGGACAAGGATTCTGAGTCAGATGTATCAGGAAAGGCCTCACCAGATGTTTCAGCCGACCAAGTAGACGATGAGAAGGTACTTGCAGTCCATATTTTAGGAGTTTTAATTTCTCAGTGGCATCTTAAATTTCTCTCTTTGCTTTGCAATGACTTGCATAGACTGAGGAAGAAACAAGCGAGGCCAAAAATGAAGAGGATGAACTTTATCAAGAATCCAGCAACCTGGAATTCCTCACCTACAGTCGCCTAATAGCCATTCCTTCTGGAAATGCTAAAAATGGATTAAAGGAAGCACTTACGATCGATAATGGTGGAGTTAGACGGCTGAGTTTGAGGGAGCAGAAATTCAAGAAAGCCACTGAAATGTATGGAACCGGAGTCATGAAGTAAGTATTACATGCCCATTCAAAAAGCAATTGCTTTTGAGCTAGTTATTTTGTTTCTTGCTCTAAGCTCACTACAATCATAATGTAGATTCACACAGAAGAATCTGTTGAGGATATATCCCAAGGCCACACGAGTAAATTCCTCCAACTACAGGCCCTACAACGGTTGGATGTACGGAGCTCAAATGGTCGCTTTCAACATGCAGGTTTGCAGTTTCTCTTTTCTCAGGCCTTTTTAAACATCTGACAAAAGCTCAAAACACTGAGACATCTTGGGTCTCTGATTTTCAGGGCTATGGAAGAGCTCTCTGGATGATGCATGGTATGTTTAGGGGGAATGGTGGATGCGGGTACGTGAAAAAACCGGACTTTATGATGAACAATGGTCCCGGTGGAGAAGTGTTCGACCCGAAAGCGAAACTACCCATAAAGACTACTCTGAAAGTGAAAGTATACATGGGAAAAGGATGGGACTCTTGTTTCCAGCGAACATGTTTCAACACTTGGTCTTCTCCTAACTTCTACACAAGGGTAAGCAACTTAGTTGGCTCTATTTACATTTTGAAAGATATACATACAAGAAAGACTTAAAATTCTTTGATTTAGATGCTTACTAGTTACTACATATAGTTGATTCTCTACTCTGGCTCTGTTTTTCTCTCTGCTTCATGTGGATTGCACTATTGTGTGAAACCAGGTGGGGATAACAGGAGTAAGAGCTGATAAGGTAATGAAGAAAACAAAGAAAGAAGACAACACTTGGGAGCCTTTCTGGGACGAGGAGTTTGAGTTTCAGCTAACAGTACCCGAGCTCGCGTTGCTCAGAATTGAAGTTCACGACTACAACATGCCAGAGAAGGACGATTTCTCCGGCCAGACATGTTTGCCAGTGTTAGAGCTGAGACAGGGCATACGTTCGGTTCCCTTGTATGATCGCAAAGGCGAGAGACTAGTTGCAGTTACACTTCTCATGCGGTTTCAGTTTGTTTAAATCAGAGTTTTTTTCTTCTTATTATCATCCAGAGAGTTTGTACTTTGTAGTATAGAGACTTCAAAAATCAATGATCAACAAAGGGATCAAGGATGCCACAACCCAATATCCGTACATAACGAATCAAATAATTATGGAGGTCAAGTTTACTCTCAATTTTTTAGGTTTCAGTGTTTTTTTTTTTTTAACAATCTTTATGTTTTGACCACTTAACTTTGATCTATATACCACTTTTTACTTAAACCCTGATTAATGTGTACAATAGTCAATAGTATAGAACCCAAACGTAAATGCAAACAAACAATATGGATTTTTCTCTGGATAATGGCAGTGATTCAAACACTCAAGGTTCTAAAAATCAGCCCAGGCGGCGACTAGGTGCTCGTGAGCCTCCGGACGCCCCGATTTTCGTAAAATCGGTGAATGAACCGATTTAGACGTTAAAGATCGGGTAAATCGGTCAAATCGACCGGTTTATCCACTAATTTTCACACTAATCCATTTTACGTTTCATGCAAGAATATCTTCATATCCGCATGTCTTACTCATGTTGCTGACAAAAACAAAATACTCTAATTATTTGCTAAATTACCCAAAAAAGAAACATAACCATAAGCAATATCTCCAAATGGAGAGACATACGGTGTTAAGCATACTGTATGTCCGCGTTGCGCGTCTCCATTCGAGAAATACTATCATCAAGGCAATACTTTTCTGCATATGAAAAACGGACAAAAATGAACATTTTTTAAGAATAAAAAAATTCAACATGTTGTTGATTGACTTCGTCTTTTTTGACAACACATTTTTTTAATTTGACTTCTAGAATAAAGCTGAAATTTTGATCATCCCGTATTGGTTGAATGAAAATAAAAATATCGAGATTCTCTCTTTCTCTGCAATTGCATCCCAAACACACTCTTAAAACCAAACCCGGAACCAATTTCAATCTCATCTCAACGGTTTCACCTACATGGATCGAAAATTCAGTGATTCAAGTGTCAACGATGATTCCTCTGCTTTCAGCGATTGTAACAGCGACAGATCCGGCGAGTTTCCAACAACTTCCTCCGAGAGCCGACGACTCTTCCTCTCTTGCGCCGTTGAGAATTCCGACGACTTAATCCGATATCTCGTAACGCATCTTGAGTCTTCTTCTTCGATCGAGGAGCAGAAGCAAGCTGCTATGGAGATCAGACTCTTATCGAAGAACAAAGAAGAGAATCGTATCAAAATCGCTAGAGCCGGAGCGATTAAACCGTTGATTTCTCTGATTTCGTCTTCGGATCTTCAGCTTCAGGAGTATGGAGTCACTGCGGTTTTGAATCTCTCACTCTGCGATGAGAACAAGGAGATGATTGCTTCTTCCGGTGCGATTAAACCGCTCGTCAAGGCGTTGAGATTAGGAACACCGACGACGAACGAGAACGCTGCTTGTGCTTTGCTCCGGTTATCTCAGGTTGAGGAAAACAAAATCGCAATCGGAAAATCTGGAGCGATTCCTCTACTCGTGAATCTTCTAGAAAATGGCGGATTCAGAGCGAAGAAAGACGCGTCGACGGCGTTATACTCGTTGTGTTCAGTGAAGGAGAACAAAATCAGAGCTGTGGAATCAGGGATTATGAAGCCGTTAGTGGAATTAATGGCGGATTTTGAATCGAATATGGTTGATAAATCGGCGTTTGTTATGAATCTGTTAATGACGGTACCGGAATCGAAACCGGCGGTGGTGGAGGAAGGAGGAGTTCCGGTGCTTGTGGAGATTGTTGAAGCGGGAACACAGAGACAGAAAGAGATGAGTTTGTCGATATTGTTGCAGCTTTGTGAGGAGAGTGTCGTGTATCGAACCATGGTGGCTCGTGAAGGTGCGGTTCCTCCGCTCGTGGCTCTATCGCAGAGTAGCTCGAGTCGAGCCAAGCAAAAGGCTGAGGCGTTGATTGAGCTTCTTAGGCAACCAAGACAACAACAACAACACTTTGAATCTAACGAAAACGAGAGATAACACTTTGATCTGGGCGTTTTATTAATGGGCCTTTGTAGTATACATTTTCCATACCTTGTTTATTAATGGACGGCCTGTAAGTTGTAAAAATACACATCCAATAGTTTTCTTCTTAACATGTTATAATTTTTTTTTTTTAATGAACATGTTATAAATTTTACAATGCTCATTATATATAAGCCTTTTTTTAAGAAATATGCGATTTGGATACTTTAATACTTGAATTGGCAGAAATAATAAAGACAAATAAAGGTTTGACGGTTTGTTTGCATTGAATTTATACGTCAAAACAAGTATTCCCTCCGTTTTAAATTAAGTGTCGTTTTACACTTAAAAATTTATTTCAAAATAAATATCGTTTTGTATTTTCAGACTTAGTATTCTGCAGATTGTTTTACTATTTGACAGATTGTGTTTAGATTTGTAGTTAATGATGTTTTTGTTTAGAACAAATAAAAAATGTAATGTTTTTTTAATCTGTGTATAGAACTAAAACTCGAAAGACAACTAAAAAAACAGAAAGAGTATATAGTATCTATATATATAGGAGCAATAGATTCTTCTGCATACAATAATGGAGAACAAAAGAGAAATAAATGCGAGACCAAAAAATAAGGTAGGAACCACATGTAGAAGCACCAGTTTAAAAAGCTTGCTATTTTTATGAGCAGTGAACTAAAATCACATCATCATCAATAGGATTGACATTAAATTCAATAGTACTGACAATAAAGTATCTGTGTTGACAATTACATCATCACCAAAAAAAAACAACATGAGCTGTTTCACAAGACGATAAATGATAGGAGTAATTGCTAATCAATGACACAATAAAATTCTTGATTTTTTTCTAATGGTGACACGCGTACCACCAGTTTCTCAGCTAATAGGGCTACACACTTCGCCACGTTTTTTAAATAACATTTGGTCAGCGGTTCTGTTTTTAGTCAACGGCTCTGTTTGGGTTTTAAATATTATCTTTATTTCAAACAGCCGACAGATCATCTCTCTCGCCTTTTACTAGTAGTATTTTTTACTATTTTTGTACTAAGAAAAATTCACAGATATTTAGGTGATTAGGTCCATTGAGATATAAATGTGTTTCACGAACAAGGACAACATATCAAATATCTCAGTTTCTTTTCTTCTCTCTCTTGCTTAACTTTCACACAAAAAAACAAAAAAAAGAAAGAAAGAAAGATGAAGGAATCATTCAAAGTGTGTTTCTGTTGTGTAAGAAGCTTCAAGGTGAAATCAAGTGAGCCACCTGAAGAAATCAAAACCCTTTTCCATGATTACTCTCAAGACGACAGGATGTCTGCAGATGAAATGCTCAGATTCGTAATCCAAGTTCAAGGAGAGAAAAACGCAGATATAAACTACGTGAAGGATATATTCCACAGACTCAAACATCACGGCGTTTTCCATCCTCGTGGACTTCATCTTGAAGGATTCTACCGTTATCTCCTCAGTGATTTCAACTCTCCATTGCCTCTGACCCGCGAGGTAAAACTTAGGATAAGATCTGTTTTACTTTTGAGTGAGAATTTTCTGTTTATGGGGTTTTGGTTTCACTTTTCAGGTTTGGCAAGATATGAATCAGCCTTTATCGCATTACTTCTTGTACACGGGACATAACTCTTACTTGACTGGGAATCAGCTGAACAGTGATAGCAGCATCGAACCGATTGTGAAAGCTCTGAGAAAAGGAGTTCGTGTAATTGAGCTTGATCTATGGCCTAACTCTTCAGGAAAAGAAGCTGAAGTTCGTCACGGCGGGTCTTGAATCTTACCATTAAAATCCTTCTTGAATAATCACTCAATAATTAGGTATTTTCTTGATTTGTTTTGTTGATGATTTCAGGACGTTAACGAGTTCTGAAGATCTGCAGAAATGTCTTGACGCGGTTAAGGAGAACGCATTTCAGGTGTCTAGTTATCCTGTTGTGCTTACCTTAGAAGACCATTTAACACCGATTCTTCAGAAAAAAGTCGCTAAGGTAAGATTCTTAGAAATCATTGAATTAATCTTGTTTAGAACATAGAAGTTTGATTGATGGTGAAAATGTTTGTAGATGGTGAGTAAGACGTTTGGAGGATCACTGTTTCAATGTACGGACGAGTATTCAGAGTGTTTTCCTTCACCAGAATCACTCAAGAATAAGATTTTGATCTCAACAAAGCCACCAAAAGAGTATCTTCAGACCCAAATCTCTCAAGGCTCAACAACAGATGACTCCGTTAGAGCTAAAGTAAGAAAGAAAAACAGAGTTAAAGCAACCATTAGTATATATTTCTTGATGTTCTCTGAGAGTTTTGTGTTGTGACAGAAAATTGCAGATGCAGAAGAACAGGTTCAAGACGAAGATGAGGATAGTGTAGCGGTCGAATACAGAGACTTAATCTCGATCCACGCTGGGAACCGGAAAGGAGGAATGAAGAACTGCTTGAATGGAGATCCTAACCGAGTCATAAGGTTAAGCATGAGCGAGCAGTGGCTTGAAACGCTGGCTAAAACCCGTGGACCTGATTTAGTAATGTTCACGCAGCGGAATCTTCTGAGGATATTTCCCAAGACTACACGATTCGACTCATCCAACTATGATCCTCTCCTTGGATGGATTCATGGTGCTCAAATGGTTGCCTTCAATATGCAAGTAATAGTTTTAACACTAATCTCTCTACTATAAGCAGAGGTTTCCAATAATAGTAAACACCAACTATACTGTACTTGTTTTGAGTAAATGCAGAGTCATGGGAGGCATTTGTGGATGATGCAAGGAATGTTTAAAGCCAACGGTGGATGTGGCTATGTGAAAAAGCCTGATGTTTTGCTCTCCAATGGCCCTGGAGGTGAAATCTTTGACCCTTGTAGTCAAGACCTCCCCATTAAGACAACCCTTAAGGTTTGGTATTTGTCTCAGTTTCTGTTTCCGTTTCTTGAAGAGCAAAAAAAAACATCTTACCAGCTTTTTATACGTGGTGTATGAGTAGGTGAAGATCTATACTGGAGAAGGATGGAATATGGATTTCCCACTAGATCACTTTGATCGATTCTCTCCTCCCGATTTCTACGCAAAGGCAAGTGTTCATTCATATGCAGAACATATATGCAATAAAAACATGCTTTAATGGGTCTTTGAAGTAGCTAATAAACCCTAGGTTTCTTGCCTATCACGTCAACCCACACGACTCACATGTATCTGTTTGTCTTTCAGGTCGGAATCGCAGGTGTTCCTTTGGACACAGCAAGTTACAGAACAGAAGTGGATACAGACGAATGGTTTCCGATTTGGGACAAAGAGTTCGAGTTCCCATTGCGTGTTCCTGAGTTAGCGCTTCTGTGTATCACAGTCAAAGACTACGACAGTAACACTAAGAACGATTTCGCTGGCCAGATATGTCTTCCGTTGCCGGAGGTCAGGCCGGGTATTCGTGCCGTCCGGCTCCATGATCGTGCCGGAGAGGTCTACAAGCACGTGAGACTGCTTATGCGGTTTGTCTTGGAGCCTCGTTAGTCGCTTTGTGGATGATGTTCATTTCATCACTCGTGTCAATAAATTAAGTGTCGGTACAAGTTTTCTTTGTTTTTAATGTTAAGGAAGGTGTTAAGATGAGCAAAAATTATAAAATCTGTGATTTTAGTATCAACAATTTGTTCATCCTGTTGATAATATAAATATTGTTTAAGCAGCTGTTATGGTCCACTAACCACTAACCTTTATTATGGCAATTCCTACTAAAGCAAAATTTCATAATGCCAATTCGTCACTATGACACTAAAAATTGCTTCATTATGGCAATTATTACTAAAGCAAAATTGCTTGATAATGCCAAATAACAATTTTAATATACTGTTTGTTGAAATATCACTATCACAATAGAAAATTAGTTGATGAATCGTCGTTTAGTGGTAAACAAAGAGTATTTTAATATTCAACAAATAACACTCTTAACAAATACTGTATGTAGAAGTTGTGTGGATAAATTTCTCTCTATTGATCCTCTTACCCAAATTTATCACCTAAGCTCTCTCTTTGAGGATTAATTAATTTTTGAGTTCTCTAAAATCATCAGGGCCAGCCCAAAAAATATCTGAGACTCTAAGACCAAAAACAAAATCCGGCCTTTTTCTTTCAAGGGTTCTTTTTTGGTTTGAGTATTGTTGATGGGCATTTTCAAATTAAATTCGGGTTATGCCCTGTGTCTGTGCACCTTTGTCATATTCCTTTAGACTGTTACAATACTAAAGGAACTGAATCCAACTCGAAAATTAAAACTGAAGCCAATATAAATTTGCATCAAAACGAATGGTCTCAGCTTCTATAAACTAACAAACCAAAATACTAATGAAAGCAAACCGGATCCCACACCTCTACTTCTAATTGCACTTCATGATAATAAGATGAGACAACGTTGCAAACTTTTTGCTGATTTTAGTATCCAGTTGTTGAACCACTAGATGCTAACATTTACCTACATGATCAGATAAATAATGGAGAATTTGGGATGAATCTAGGAAGGCCGATCTTGGTTCCAAGAGACTGAACATCCGCCTGAACTTGAGCTTCAAACTCTGAGTAAGTGAATGGCTTATAGTTTGATGACTTTATCACACAATCTTTCTTTGGGAACACAAAGTAACACATTGAGTGTCTCTCTGTCTTTCTATTCTTCTTCTTCACCCTATGCGTCACACTTTTGTACTCATCATCGCTTATCGCCTGTATATATATATACAATCTCGTGTTACATCAATCAAATGGTAAAATAATTGAACTAAACTCATGAGTATATACTGGATTTTACCTGCATCATATCTCCGAGATTGACGATGAGAGTATTAGCAACAGGCTTTACACAGAACCATTCTTCATCTTTCATGATCTCAAGTCCGCCACTTTCATCTTCTTTTAGTATTGAGATAACTGAACTGTCCGTGTGGACTTCCATTCCTAGGGCTTCTCCAGCTGCTTCGTCGGAGCTCCCGGGATACCGGTAAACACGTATGAGCCCTGTTGATTCCGATAAGTATTCTGATCTCCGGTTACCGGATAATTCTAGGTTGAGTGTCTGTGCTATAGCTTCGAACAAGGACACAGCAATTCTTGTTATGTGCCTTCCATATTCCTCCATCAAAACTCTGCATACTCACACACAAACAATCAAATAGAAGAAGACAATTAATGTATTAAAGATAATGGTGGATCCGCATGAAATTGTTAAGACAAGTAGATTCGCAGTTTTTTATAACGTTTACAATTTTGAAATAATTTGTCTAATAATTGACAAGGTGCATTAATTAGCGTAATGGTTAACAGGCGTTACAATAAAATGAAATGCTTTCAATCAACGCTACGTGGAAGCTGTAACCAAGCGGTAGTGGCATGATACTAAAAAAATTGGAACCATGTCGTTAATTCGCTTCTCTCTTCGGGTTCGCATCTTACCTTAAACTTTTCTCTCTCTGTTTGGCCGGTCAAAAATAGTACCAGGCCCATTAACAAATCCGATGGACAGATTATCGACGACTCTACTCACCCAAAAGTATTTTTCGGTTCGGATTACTTGTTAAGGAAAAAAGAAAAACACCACTATGCCGAAGATTACGTGCATGCATGTGTGAACAAGTTGAGGTAGACATCTACAGCCTGACAAATGTATATTCCGAGATTTTTTATAACCTTGGATATTTGTTTAAATCCGAATAATGTATTAAAGTTATTGGATTTTTATCATATCTAGCTAGTCAATCCAATAATTAGAACTATTAATTAGAAAAACGCTATATATCCTTTTACCATTTTTAGATGCTGCGAAAACGCTATATATCCTTTTACCATTTTTAGATGCTGCCAAATTGCCAATTGACAAGAGAGAAAAGAAAAGAAAAAAGATGCTGCCAAAAAATATTGGAAACCATTTATTTGAGTTTAGTGGAACAAAGTAAAAATAAAGCGACCACAAACTCTGGTCTTGTGGATGGATTTCACAAAACGTCTAATAAATCAGTACTAATTAAATTTAAACGTATTAAACAAAATGCATAGTATCCAAACGAAGAAAAGTAAACATCTCGTCAATCAAATCTGCATGCACGTGTCAATACTATCCGTCGTCACCTCTACAGTTTTTTTTTTGTTTTTTTCGTCATATTAGTATACTGGTTTATTTAGACCAATTTATCATCATCGCATAGGACATGCTATTGCTAGGAATGGTGACACTGGAGCCTGGAGGATTGACTATGCCATATAACTTGTATTGTATGACGCGTCGCTACAGCCTTATAACATATTAATGATATCATCTCTACTAGTTAATTTCCAAAGGAATATTCACATACACGTAACACACGTCTCAGCATATTTTAATATACAAATATTTATGACCACGCTCACCGAAGTCTATTAATTATTATATCTTTTGTTATGTCAAATACAGTCTATATAGTTTTGTATCCTATCTTGAAGTTTTAATAAAAATCAGATGACAAAAAAAAAAAAAAAAAGTTTTGTATATTCCATATGCACACCAAGTAGCTACACCTATATTTTAATTACTGAGTACTTTAACGTTGATTGATTGATTGATTGATTAATTACGAAAACCATTGATGACACTATTAAGCAACTAATAATGAAAAACGACGACGTATGTTACCTGAAAGACACAAGTTTTGGCTCTTGAGCTTCATCATCACAAGAAGTAGAAGTTGGAAGCTTCGAGAGAGACGAGAGAGGAACGTTGAACCCTTCGAGCATGTTTACGTTTGAAGCTTGAGCTCCTCTCTTTAGTGCATCTCCGGAACGACTAAGAGCAGGCGTTCCCCAGAAATACGATAACGGAGAGTTAACGGCGGCGAACAGTTTCCGTTTATTCTCAAACGGCTGACTCAGTAACGACTCCGAGATTTCTTGAAGCCGTGACGTTAACGCCAACGGTACTCCGTGATTCTCCAGACGGAATATTCCCCACTCCCTGCATGCCTCTATCAGTATCTCCTTGTCCAAACGCTCCAAATCGATAACCGAGATATTGATATCCTTGTCCTGGACAAGAACCGGTTCGACCTCCGCCGTTGCTAGAGGATCTTCGTCGTTGATTACATGCCGGAAAGCCGGTGGATATGACTCACTGATGCTCATCTCTCCGCCGATGAAATTCTTAGCCTCTCTCTCCCTCTTTCTCTTTAGATCTCTATCTTAATTTTTTTTCTTTCTTTCAGAATTCGATAAATTTACTGAAAACAATTGAAGTGTTTGATGTGTATATCTATAGGGTGCATTTAGTTACAGTTGGTAAATTAATTAAATTATTAAATATAAGATTTATATATATATATATATATATATATATTTATATCAACATTTCCTTATAATAATATAATATTCCATAATGAATTGAAGACATTGTCACTTGTCACGGATTTATATCGGTAACAACAAATAAGGCATAGATTCTGTTTAAACGAAGAGACCAAGTTGCATGCGAGATGGGTAAATCAAACTTGTCGGTCCATCACTCGTAAAGTTCCAATACTTTTCTAAAAATTAATCAAAACAATTTCTGGTTTTTAATGAAAATTATAAACGAACGTATTAGGGCATCTTTAATGGGAAACACTAAATGGTGTGCTTAGAGTAAAAAAATTAATAAAAT